>APFE030303631.1:8821-41163 GCA_000404065.3 Pinus taeda
TTTCCAAAAGCTTTCTCTCTTTCAGCAAACTTTTTCACAAGAGAGTCAAAGGTGATATCTTTGAGATTTCCATTTGCTTACAATGACTCAAGATAATTGGAGTAAGTAGGATAAAATGCCTTGAGAAAAGTGATAAGAGGAATATCCAATTCAACCTTAGTGGATTTGATATCATGCATTATAGACTTTACTGCAGATGCAAGAGCAAGAGGATCATTATTTTGCAGTTCAAGGGTGAAGAGTTTAATCATGAGTTGAACAACTTCAAGTGCAGAATGTGAGTCATAGAGTTCTTTCAGCTTTTGTAAGGCTTCAAAAGCAGTTGAAAATGGCGAAATATGGTGACTCACCTCTTCATTTACAGATGTTGCGATTAATGCATAAGCTTTGTTGTTCTTGTTTTCCCAAATGACGAGCTCTTTGCCTGAGGTAGGCTGTTCTGACTCTTTGTTTCCGTCTCCAACACACACTCCTTTCCACAACTCATTGAAAATGAGCGTGTGTTTTATCATCCGAGACTACTCAGGATAGTTCTCTTTGCCAGTGAGAACTATTCCCACGATGGATATGATTGAATTCATACTGTAACAAAAAAACTTCTGCTGCAAAACTTTTACTCTTAATGGGAAAAAAATATAGTTATGATATGACTGGACAACAAACTCTAATACCAAGGGGGGATTTGCTCAATTGACAATCAGTGGATACTCGCTCTCCAAAACACTCTCACGCCGTTGAACAACACCCATGACAGTCACTGTACTGCCTTCCTTGATGTGTCTGGAGTGAAACGTAAACAATCAAACCATCTGAAGGAGCAAGCTATGGCTCAAACGGATTCACATTTTTGAGACTGAAACTTATCAATAATATATACATCAAATAATGTCATTACTTCAGACGCCTCTGATAGCCATAGACCACATAGAAATTAACTGGAAGACATAATATTATATGAAGCCCTTCAAAAATTTTAACACAACTGAATATCGAAATCAATTATTACAGATTGGTTGTTGAAAGCACAATGGCAATGTTCTCATCGGGCTCCCCGAATAGAAGCGAATGCAACATACCCTCGTAGATCTTTGATTCACGCACCAGAGCTTTGATTCATGCACTAGAGGCTTTGATTCACACACTAGTAGGTTTCACACAGTAAACTTGGTCATGGAGACAATTCATGCACTCAACACAGTAGTGCTCTCAACCCATCAGCATGGAATGAGCAACGATTCAATAGTCCATCCTGACACATGGTAGAGATGGCCTTCATTCTGCTCAGAATACAATTATGCAGTGGGCGTAGAATAATTATGCAGCAATATAATTATGCAGTGGGCGCATAATAACTATGCAACAATATAATTATGCAGTGGGCATAGAATGGGTCAGAATCACTTATGGTAGACAAAGTGCACAAGGGCAGTGGACAGAGAGCGTAGTAGGTAGAAGGGAGTTACAACTATTTTGGGAGCTGGCTTTGATACCATGTCAGGCCAGGTAGTAACTCCTCAATGGAAAATTGATTCATATATCATATTCCTTTAAGTTGGTCTTTATTATATACATGAGGGAGAGACTGTTCACTTCATCTCCCAATGACTGTTCATATTACTTTATTTATTTACATTATACTCACCCAATCCTAATGATTAGGTGTCAACAAGTTGAGAAGAACATTGAGTTGTTTAGGAGATAGTTGACCCAGGAGGAGTTGCAGTGGATTTTTGTGACCAACCATGTAGCAGGAATGAGTTGAGGAGGAAGGGTCTTTGCTTCATATGCAAGGAACCTTGGGGACCTGACCACTCATGCTTGAGTGACACTGAGGAGATGACAGGGGTAGACCGGGAGGAGATTTCTTCTGACCTTCAGGATGAGGATTCTTATTCTATGGTTGAGGCCATGGGTTATTATGAGGATACCTTTGAGGAGAATGAGCAGTCATGGGGATTTGATGACAATAGCCCGGATATGTATCCATGTGAGATGGAGGAGTCTCATGAGCAGTAGACCTTCCAAGGGACAGACTTGTCAAATGAGGGACTAATCACTTAGCATGGAGAACACATAGAGGAGCATGGGTCATTTGATGAGGTTGATGTGCACAGTGTGCATGATGAGCCATTTGTAGAGAGCCATTTGGGGGTTCAAGTTGAGCCCATGATGGAGGAGGATGAGCAACCAATCATTGATGAGGAGTGGACGGATGTACAAACAACCAATAGGGTGGCAGTATTTATAGACACTTACCATGAGGAGGTGTTGGAGCTTGATAGGATAGATTTACAAGAGGTTTGCAAACTAAAGGAGCGTGGAGTTTTTAGACATATGAGGGAGAATCCTATTGAGGTGATGGTGCATTCATCTTTAGGCCTACCCACTAATGAGGTGTAGGTAGATGCACTGGCAGCTGGTCGATCTGCAGTACTTTCAGGGAGCATCCCTCTCTAGGAGTACATAGACATGGCTTGCAACACAACTCACCCACTTTTTCCCATTATAGAGAGAAGGGCATAATTTCTTGGACATGTGTTATTTGACCAAGCAGAGTATCAGGAGTTGAGCATGGACCAATATCATCCTAGTAGCTTATTGATTGCATAGGTGTCCATGCATTAGATTAGGGGGAGATCATGAGTTGGTATCATATTGATGGAATGTCATTTTTGGTCAGGGGCATGGTACAACAGGGTCCCTTAGAGATAGGGGACACTACATTGGCCAATTGGAAATAGAGCATAGGTTGGTCATCCATCAACATTCCATCACAACATCAACATAGTGGGTTTGACCTTGGTCTATATCGGAGGATGGATTGCAAAGAGGTGATGAATTGGTATGTGGTTGATAGAGCAGCAGCTATAGCCAAAGATATAGCACAGTCAAGGACATGGGACTTGGGAGATGATTGGGCATGGTGGCATTGGGATCCAGGTGGATCTACATGTAGCACTTTGAGTCATATATGGGCATGGGATCTAGGTATTGTGTGATCCAGTCATGTTTGGATTGCTTGGTGGCATGACGTGGACCAATGGTTCATATGAGATCCTAGTATCAGTTTGCAAATACCTCTACAGTGGACACTTGCTAATTTCTTAAGGGTAAGCAATATTAGGGTGGGAGAATTTGTCATATCCCCATTTTTATTTTCCTCCATAATATAGCCAGGGTGGATTTCCAGGGCACGGGATGGCTAGATCATAGGAGTAGGTTTATGTCATCAGGGGTTCCAAAGGATTTTTGAGGAGTTTATATGGGATCCGATGGCATTCGCTTGACATACTCCATCACCCACACAATTTTCCTTTCATTTCATTGCCTTCTGACAACTTTCACAAAATTGCATTATTATGGGGCCTAACTTAATTAATTATGCTTGACGTGGCATTCTGAGAGAATTAATTGATGGAACACCTCAATGTAATAGCTCGTTTGAACCGGAACAAGAAGATTTGTTGAATGGGATGCAAAGAAGTGGCTTTCAGTGGTTGGAGAGAGTATGGTGGCCAATTTTTTTACCATTTTCCCACTTTAAAAAGAATATTTTAATTAAAATAAAAGAGGGAAAAGTGATACATGATTAAAATAATAATAAAATAGGAGGTTCTAGAGGAGGCCTTCAGATTTATAAAAGAAGAGGAGGAGGCCATCAGATTTATAAAAGAGGAGGTGGAGGCCATTAGGGAACATCTTGGATTTATGTTTTCTTCTTGTGGAGAGGTTTGAGAACCCGATTCTTTACTTCAGCAATAGGCCCAGGACAAAAACCATCGGGTGATTTAGGGAGATTGGGTGAGCAGCCATCTCCCCTTAGTGAATTCATCCAGAATTCACGGGAGAGCTTAGCAGTAGCAGTTCAGTTCAGTTTTGGTGGAGGGCCAAGGCAACATTGGAGCAGATTCTTGAGGCCAGTTCGATCTCAGTTCTATCAGTTGTTTTGCCATGTAAAACCCCAATTTATATATTATAAATAAGGCTGAGATTTCCTTCTACTCATTATTATTATTTGCATTTCTATGTTGTTAAATTTTGCATGGCAATCTTCTGTTTATGAATGGAAATTTTATCTAAAGTATTTCTGAGTTAAATTTTCAAGAAAAACCCACATTTTTGCATTTGGAATATTACACATTGATGGATTAGTGCTTCTCCCTTATGTTCTCTCATTTGGCATGGAGTGGATCAGATCATAGACCGGTTAGACTCCTGATTGAGATGGAATCAGACTTGGGGCCTCTTCCCTTAAAATTTAATCCCTTATGGCTTGTTGAGGATGATTTTTGGGAAGTGGCTTCGCAAGCTTGGTCACAATGGGTCATTGGATCACCCATATATATATGGGAGTATCAAATCAAAAGGTTGAAATAAAATCTTAGGAACTAATTAGAGGAAAGAAAAGGAATAAAAAAGAATGAGTCGAGGACCTAAAGAGATCCTTGCAAAATACACTTTAGGAGATGGAGGAAGGGTCGATGGTAAAAGAAATACTAAGAAAGGAAAAGAAAACCTTCAAAGACCTTCAATAAATGCTTTAAGATGAGGAAGAATTATAGAGATTAAAGTCAAGAAGGCTATGGCTTAGACTAGGAGACAAAAATACCAAGTTTTTTCATAAGCTAAAATGCAAGAATGGAGAAAAAGGGTTAGTACTATTGAAGTCAATGGGGAATTGATTTCAAATCAAGGATCAAAGAGGTAGCCTTTGCACACTTCTAGGATCTATATCAAGAGAAAGGAGTGTTTTTCGACCATATTTTTGAAGACTTCCTCTCTCGCATTCCTCAAATGGTCACTGATGAAGAAAACAATAATTTAATGAAGCCAGAAGAGGAAATCAAATAGAAAGTGTGGTCCTTTGAACCAAATAAAGCCCTTGGATCTGACAAATTACTGGTCATTTTTATCAAAAATGTTGGAGCACCATCAAGGTAGATCTATGTAGAATGGTGGATTATATCCTATGATCCAGGAAGATGGGAGGAAGTCTTAACTCCTCTTTCCTTGCTCTAATTCCCAAGGATGTAATATCCTCTTCCTTCTCTCATTTTAGGCCTATTTTATTATGTATTTTTTCTTATGAAATTGTTGCAAAAATTATTGCTCAAAGGCTCAAGCCTCTACTTCCCCGCCTAATCTTGGAAAACCAAGGAGGTTTTGTGGGAAAGAGGCAAGCTGTAGATAACATTGTCTTAGTATGGGAGGTTATTCACTCCAACAAATCCAGGGGTGATAAGGGAATGGTTATTAAATTGAACATGGCTAACACCTTTAACAAGGTTAGACATTCCTTTCTCTTTGTTATTCTTAAGGAATGGATTCGCTCAACCCTTAATTAGATGGGTGGTCAAATGCATTTAAGGACCCTGGGTTTCCCCTCTTTTAAATGGTAGACCTATTGGCTTTCTTAAAGCTTTTGAAATGGACCCCAGAAGTACCAGAGCCAATACATATTTACTATAAGTGCTTTTGGCACCCATGTTACAAGGCTTCATTTGAAACTATTGTTAAATCTTTTATTTCTATGTTATATCATGCGCTCTTTGGTCATGACCCTCTTTGTATGTTAGAGCGAGCCCAAAATACCCTTATCGAGGTGGAAGATTGGTTCCCTATTAGGGAAGCAACATATATTAGGGTTTTTGGTGCATACAAGCCTCCTCACTCTCTCCCAACCATAGTGATGGAAAAAGTTATCTTGTAAGAAGTATGCTACCAGTTGACCATTGGATTATCCAAAACATTGGCAAAGGGTAAAAAGGGACTGTGCCTTGCATTCCCTTTAATAATTGGAGCATAATCTCTTGAGAATTTAAAATAAGTTGAAGCAAAAGCTGAGTAAAAAACAGGTTTCTATTTTGTTGGTTTAAGTCTTTGAAAGTATGGTCCAAAAGGTATTGCAACAACACATTATAAAGTTGTTCGTTTTGGGTGGCCCTAAAGGCATACTAAAGGAGATGAAGAAGATAAGGTCAAAAACTTCTATAATGCTTCTAAGGCATTGGGTATGAACGAGTAGCAACAACAAGAAGAAGAACAATCAAATGAGGATGAAGAAGGCATGAGCCTCCAGGACCAAAGAAATTTCCTAGAAAGGAAGAGAGTGCAACAAGACAAGGACATGAAACAAAAGAAGAATATGAATGACTAGCAAGGAGAGACTAATCTAGGATAAGACGAAGACCTAGAGGACCAGCAGGAAGAAAGTGATGAATAAGGGAACCTAGAAAAATGAATGTGGCAATAGCTCGAATAAAGCAAGAAATGAAGAGGAAAAGAGAAGAGGAGCAAAACAAGCAAAGAGATGAAGAAAGGAGGAGACAAGAGGAAGAAATTTTGAAGAAACAACAAGATGAATAAAATCAAAAGAAGCGGGAAGAGGAAGAACAACTTAAGAAAAGTGAGGAAGAGCGAAGGACATAAGAAGCAAAACAAAGGAAGAAGCAAGAAGAGGAAGAAATGAGAAAGAGGCAAGAGAAGGAGGAATTAAAAAGATATTTTGAAGAGGAACAAAGAAGGAAAGTCAAAAAAGACAAGAAAAGACACGAAGAAGAGGAAGCCAAAAGACAATAAGAGGTTCTTGCTAAACATAAACAAGATCTACTCGGAGAACAACAAAGTAAAACAATATATGATCGATAGGTACAAGGATCTGAGATGTAGCAAGAAGTCCCTCCTTTGGATATCCCACCTTCTACTCCAATTACTGGTAGATACCTTCCCCTACGAGAATTAGGTTTCCTGCGGGAAGAGAAAGAAGAGGTGCTAGATATAACTAAGCTTACTTTCGATCAAATTCAATGCAAGATAATGTAGGAAAGGAAAAGGTGTTACGTAAAGAATTTTCCTCAGCCAATATCTGTTGTCACAAAGAAAGAGATTGTCATAAACACCACCATGAATCTGGAGATGATTGCATCCACTAGAATTGCATTTGTCACTTCCACAGAATTAAATATTAGTAGATTGAATGGAAAGGTTTTTGATTTGCAATCCAAGCTTGTTGCTTCTGAATAAAGAGTTGCACAATTGCAAAATGATAACCAAGATTTACTTATGAGTCATTCAAGAATCAAAGAGTTATGAGCATCTATTTAAGGAGAGGTGACAATATTAGAAGATGCCATGAACCAACTTTACCTAGAAATGATGAAGCTACATCAAGTTGTATCAACTTTCCCCACTAAACAAGCATGATCAAAAGAAAGAGGAGTAATTCTTAAACTAGCTTTAATAGCGATTGAAAGCCTACATGAATGGACCACTCAATATTCGGATGCACTAGAGACACTCCCAAGAAAGGATTGGATAACCACAAAAGATGATAAAGTTGTAATTTGTATCAAGGTCCATTCACACAACAAGTTGACAAAGGATGTAGACAGGGTCTTAGCTTCATTTAAACATTTGTTGAGTTGGCAAGAATCTTTGATTCGGGTGGATAAGATCCCTTCCATTGGTACAATGGGTGAGAAAAGGTCATAAGAAGGAATCCAATAGTAAATCCAAGCATTTTTTAGTCTTTTTAAGAAATTTGCTACCATGGAGGACTTACAAGTTACAAATGAAACAATTGCCCAACATATGGTAGATCCTGCAAGGATGTACACTAAGATTGTGACCTTATCAAACCAAGTAAAGACGAAGAAATCCACTATGCTGCTATATGCCCTTAAATTCCTTCAAAGACACGGGGATGAGCAACAACATAAGGTCATAAATGTTGCAAAGGAGTACAAGCTTTTTCACACATACCTAGCACAAAAATTGCATTTGGATGTTCCAAAACTCTCAATTACTAGATTAGCAGAATAGGAACATTTATTTTCTTCATGTAATTTGTTTGTAGTAGAATAGAGGCTAGGATACAGTAGAGAGTCATATGAGTATGTGAAAGGTCATAGTATATCTCAAGAGTCACGGGGGTAGATGAAATGTCACCCCATTTTCTATAAATATGTCCTCGTGGCTCATTGTAAAGAACTTTTGGTTTTGGACTCACTTTTGCTTATTTTTTGAGAACTAGTAGATATTTTAGTGAATGCAAGAAGTGATTTTATATTTCCACTCATGGATTTGATGGACTTCTCATGTGATGGTGCTATGGATATTTCAATTTTATGAGACTTGGTGTGTTGTTATTTCACGTGTCATCTCACATTGTGGGACTTTTCTCGTGGTGGATGTATGGTATATGAAGTGTTTACTTTTGTGTTTATGTCAATAAATTGTTTTATTGGTTTGAGCATTATATCATTGTAGGATTGTTTGCTTACTTATGCTTTCATAGTGTTATTGATCACGAACTTATAAATGATTGATTAACTTATCTTTATAACGTGCACGTGTTTGATTTGAAGATTTGCTAGCATTATTTCTCTTGAGATTCATGCTTTAATATTACGTTGTTGATATTCATAGTGTCTCATGTTTTAATTTTCATAAATTGCTTACTTGCATTTGTTAAGGATTTATTTGTTCTCTAACTTTAGCGTCTCTTTTGTCCAAAGAAAATATGAACCAACATGATGGCAGCCATGCCTACATACCAGATGGGATCCCTAAACCAAACAGTGTAGAGTCTAATTGGGATTCTGCACTAGGGAGATCCCCTAGCTGTTGCGAAACATTTCAACTTGTCAACAATTTCACCTGTGGTGGTGCTAGTGATTGCAACTTTTGGGCTCTCCTTATATCATGTAACCAGACTGCAGACAAAGTATGACAGAGTCTGATATGGGAATCCTAAGGATCTCCTTTTCAAAAAAATTGTTGATGAAGTTAGACTATACGCAATTCCAATGTGTATATTCTCATGTTAAGTTTGAGCTACGA
The DNA here is from genome assembly GCA_000404065.3 of Pinus taeda. NCBI lineage: Eukaryota > Viridiplantae > Streptophyta > Pinopsida > Pinales > Pinaceae > Pinus > Pinus taeda. The sequence continues at coordinate 17,663 of APFE030303631.1, forward strand.
TCAAACAAAACTTGTCGTTTGGGTGATAGATTGGGGAATAAACATGAGAAAAATCCATCTTGTTGGTATCTGTATTTTCATAATATAGAAATGGAAGGAATAAATCCCATTAGCTTCTCTCAAAGAGGGACTCCTTCTATGGTAATGATTATTCTAACTCTAAGTTTACAATGTATATGTTATCATACTTCTACCTGAGAGTTAGATGATATGTGTACCCTCATGGATAAATAAAAATTTTCAAGCCTATACTGATGCTCAAGTGTTTCGTGGTGAAATAAAGTTGACTTGGGCCATTGATTTGGAATCAATGACAATTGGCCAATACAAAATTAAAGGCATTTATTGATCAAGTATATTGTTGGGGACTAAACAAAGCAAGCTAGGAATTTTTGCTCCAAATTTCATTTACAGGATTAGAAGTGGGGGTGTGTTCGCAATCTCGAGTGAAGCTAATTATTAGAGGAAATTCCAAAAAACCAATGAAAGACAAGAACGTATGAATGTTAATATGGATACCATAGTAAAGACCATGTTTATCATCTAGGGGGGTAGTTCATATTATTTTTGTGATGTGGGGGGTGTTGAGGATTCAATAGGGAAATGTATATGTTAATTCTCTTAACGTGATAATTGTTTGTGTTACCTTTCTACTTATTATCTTTGATCTTTGTTATTCCAATGTGCAATACATCAAACAACTACCAAAACAGTACGAACAATGACACAATATATATGATGCAAGCCAGGGATAAAACCCCTAATAGTATATATGATGCAAGCTAGGGCTAAAACCCCTCCTGTTGAGGGGAAAGCTCAAAAATATATTCTTATCTTTCAGATATTTAAATTATTGAATACCATGAGATAGACTTAGACAAACACCCCCCAAGATCAAGTCTTCCTAGGCCTCCAGCTGCAATATCTTCGACCTCCTAGTAAATACGAAATTCTGCTGCCCAACAACTACTGCTTTCTCTCTAGGAGACTTTGATATCCCTCTAATTGCTCTTCCCTTAACATCGCTTGCCTTGATATGGATTCTAAGGCTAATAGGAAGCCCTAAGAGACCTCCACTTTCCTTCTCAATCTTCTTTCTTCCAAAATCGAACTTTAGACTTCTCCAGTGCAGAAACCCTAACTTCACACTCCCAAAAGAATGTATAGAGACCCAAACACTTCGAATTTATTCATCCTTCTCTTCTTCACACTTCCTTTTTTTAGGGTCCTATAATAATAGGATTCATAATTTTGAATTGGCTATGGTTAGTCTTGTAATATTGTACATACTTTTTCTTTCTGCATAATATTTTCCCATATTAAAAATTAAAAAAAAATGTAAAGAGGGTAAGTCCTAAAAGAATAATCAAAGGACTAAATGAAAGAAAAAGATAAAAAAGATATAAAAATTATGAACCCCAAAAAAGAGATAAGAATAAATCATGAAAGTGTGTAAATTCAAATGCCACTCCTTTTACTTTACTTTACAAAATAATATTCTGTGCAGCTTGTCAAAAATGACACAAATCCATGATGGTCAAAGTAGTTTAAACTTTATTCATTCATGCTTTAAATTTCATGTTAATAGATAGAGAATAAGCATCTAGCCAAACTGTTTAATCTTGGCAGATCATTAGTTAGGTAGAGAATAATAATGAGCTCATCAGTTTAATCTGAGCCATTAGAAGTTATAATGTTAGAATTAGATAGTTTACTTATCAAGGAAAAAGAAATAAAGGGTCAGCAAGCTCAAATGTACCCAATAAATGAAGAGAAAATGCTAGGGTAAATAAAGGGTAGGTAGAAGAAATTTGGCAAGTGCACAAGGTTGCTAAGTCAAAAGCACCTTCATCATGCTTAATCCTATGTTTCATGTGTAGAAGGAATTGTCAAAGGGAAAGGACATTCACTAAAGCTTATTTACTAAGTTCTCCTCATTTCACTAGACCTCCACATACTTAGTTTATTAATTTCCCCTCATTATTCCTTCATTACTTTTCATCCCCTAATGTTGTCCCCTTCTTAGTTCCAAAGCACCCCTTCCCTCTTAATTTCCCCTTGTAAAAACCCTTTCCCTCCATTTTGACCTTTTTTCCCTTTGTTTCACACATTTCCCTAGACATTACCCTTTAAAAACCATTCCCCCTTCCCAAATCCCCTTTCCCTAGTGTGAAACCCATTCCCATCACAAATAATACATTCCCCCCTTATTAATTTCCCTTTTTTCCCTTAAAAAACCACTAGACCCTTTATCCTAAGTTATTTCCTAAAGTCTTGCTTTATATATTTAACCCCCACTATAATTTCCCGACCCTCACTAAACCTTAGAAAGTATTAAACCCACTATATTATTTAACCCCGGGCCCTGCCAACCACATCCCAACTCCATCCATTCAACTTCGCCACACGATAGCCCTCTGATCTCCCACCTCCAGATCCAACAACGCATATCCATACCGAGCAGTTTCGTCATCTGACAGTTAAAGTTCTACACGGTTTTGGCCGAGCATCGTGGCAACACCAGGTTATATTGCGTGCTTGTGAAAAATACCACCCTCCACCCAAAAGCAGTGCGATATGGCATGAAACCACCTCCCTGCGTAAAAGAAAATTACCCACTACTCATTTACCAAATCTCGAGCCAAAATGTAACGTTGTTGGTTAAAAAGCCAAAAAAGCCCCCTTTCACTCTTTTCACTCATTTTCGCTACAAAAAAACTCTGTTAACCAATTCTGAAACCTTGAACCTCCGTGCAACCATTTTAACCACCTTTTGCAACCAGAAGATGCTGCAGACACCAAATTGAAGCAGCAAATAGACAATTGAAGCCTCATAAACCTCTATTGCTACCACAGAACCTTGTCTGCACACCAAATCGTCATTTTCCAGGTATTCTTGAAAGAACCAAAATGCCCTTGTAATTTAAGCTATGCATAGTAATTATCAAAAGGTTAATTAATTAAATTAATTAAAAAACCTTGCTAGACTGAAGAAAACCTTACTGTGCATCTAAAATCCCTCTTCTACAGACTGTAATTACCCTCCCCACTATTCCAGAGCTTCTCACCTTACTCCTAAGGCCAGAGAAAAAGTAATTCAGTTGAATAAACCAAATTATGGCTTCCCAAAGCACTCTGGATGTAAGACTCCTACAAACCCCTCACCTGGATATTGACCACCTCCCATTGGTCGACAAAGATTTTCAAATTAAAGACATTTTTTCCCCTAGCCATATACTGAAACTCCAATGCTGGAGTAAAGATAAATTCTTGAACCAGAATGATGACATTCACCTATGGGAACTAAATTTTCCCAAATACTTGTTCCCAAAACTATACCTATTCCTAGAAATCATCCACTTCTACCAAGTTTGCTATGTCCCAAGTCAAAGAGCCATAGTCTCTCCTAACCAACATATTTTATTCACTATTACTGCAGAGTCAATAAATCAAATGCTGCAGATCCAGCCAAACCCAAATGAGACCCCACTTTCCATTGAAGCCTTACTTGAACTCTACACAAAGTTGGAACTTCCCAAGAGAGCTCAAATCTTTTAGACTTTCATCACAGAAGAGTCTCATACTCCTAAAGATAGTCCTCCATATGCTGCCACCATTTTCTCTAAGAGAGCTAGACAAATTATAACCATGCTCTCTTGTTTTCTAGGATACACTACTGACGAGCATGTAGATGAGGCTATACTTGCTTTCCTTTCTATTTTTTGCCTAGGCAAGCCTCCAACTACAATTTTTAACTTTGCTCAGTTCTTAGCAGACAGAATCCATGAGACGTTTATCAGATTTCCAAATGAAAGAGTATTCAAATACTCTTCAGTATTGTTTCACATGTTCCTATATTTTCAGTCAGATAGGTTTCCAGTCAGCATCCAAAGTTAGACACTAAGGGCCATCCAAGATCTGTCATCTTTTGGACACCATTAATCTAAAGATTTCCACTGTTTTTAGTTATAAATAATTCATTGATTCCTTTCTTCATCCAGTTGTAAACATGCTAACCAGTATCAATCAACCTGGGATCAATGATGAGATTAAGATAGTTTTATATCTGTCTAAAAATAGTAGAGTGGGAGACTGGTATCTATATTAGGACCACTCTGAAATCAGGATATATTGATGCCAACTCACTCCCTACAAGCTGCCCAAATACCTCCCCATGAGGATATTTGCATTAGAGTATTTCAGGCAGATCATAAACTCAGATGAGGTCAATTTTTGGTCAGCTAGGAAGAAAACTCGATTCAAGATCAAAAACCAATTGGACCCTTTTATTCGTAACAATAGGGAAGATGGAAAAGAAGCAGAGAAAATTTTACAAAAAATGAAGTTCAACAACAATTTTACGTGGCAGGTTGACCCTAATGGAGTCATAAACAAGTTAAGTTTCAAGTTCAAATTAAGCCCTTTTATGCACGAATCCAGGCCAGATATTTAAAGATATGGCAACCAGTCAAAGTAGTTGGAAAATACCTTAATAGATGTAGAAAATACCTTGATAGATGTGGAAAGGCAGACATACACTAGTTCCTTTCTTCAGGTTCCAACCCTACAGGAACAAATGGGTATTAGTCCCATTCTATAGACTCCAGCCATGCAAGACAAAAATGTAAAAAGAACCAGGGAAGAAGGTTCTAGCTTTGGAATGGATACTATAGATGACAGGTTTGAAATTAGATACAGGAAGAAGCCCAAGCTTAATCTTGTAACTGGGCAAGAGGAGACCATTGAGACAGTTGAAAACATTGATACTAACAGAATGGTTGAAAAGAGTAAAGGTCTAACAGTTTCAGAGGAAACTCATCAACCTTCTACCTCAAATACTCAAATTATTGAAAAACAACTTAGTATTGAAGTCTCTTCATCCGGCAAAACAATGGATAAAGAGAAAGATATAAAAGAGAAGTACAAAGAAATCAAGTTGAGGAATGAGGCATTAAAGGCTGAAACATGATGACAGCTAAGTTGCTTTTACGTAGCAAAGCTATCACTTTACAAAATTCATTCATGTGCGGACCTATGGGTTATGGTCCCACATATATATCAGAAGCCTTTTAATTGGCAGGTTTCACAATAAAACCCATAATTCATAGAATCACAATAAACAACAGAATTCAACATAACTCGATCAATCACTGTTAGGCCTTCGTTGAACACATATGGCCGGAACCCAAATAAGAATTAACCCTCCTTGATAAAATATTGGGTCGCCCCAAAATGTTAACCTATGCGCACATTCGAGCGCGATTACTGTTCGACCAATCAACCATTGAACGGTCACGATTATTGGAACTCAACGAGGTTTTAAGCCCGTTGTCTAAACTCGTCGCGTCCAAATTCCAAATTAACCACCGCACACTTTTCGATGCAATATGTGTTTGATCAATCACCCAACGGATGGTTGTGATCTATCAGGACTTCAACTGGATTAAGTCACGGTTCATAAATTTCTCAGGTCCAGAATTGAAATACTGCTTACGGCTTTGAGGCCACGCGAGAAACAACTTCCCACCTACGAAAACCGCCTTTCCATTCTTATTAACGCCCATGCATCTTCACCACGTGATGACCATGGATCTTCTTCCATCGGATGACTTTGATGGTTCCTCCGCCATTCCTCTTCTGCCAGTCTTAGCCATCAATCTAGATAATCCGATTGTTCCGTTGTGTTTATTCAATCTCCTCCGTTGACCTAATCTCGCTTGCTTATTGGTGGAATTACGTTATAACACAGAGTTATCTCTGCCATGCTCGTTTAAGCACTCACATCACTCCATACACAGCTTCCTTTATGATATCAAATTATCTCTGGATTGCCATCGATCCTTATAGTCATCGATGGTCGATCAATAAACTTGAACATGAGAATTAACTCTTTCAATGCATAAATCTAAACTATAGGCAAACAATATATAGATACACAAAATACACATAACACACATATTTCTATTATATACAGAAATAGATTGTAGTCTAAGGCATCTCAGCCTTAGTCACAAATTCTCCTACAGTTACATTGTATTAAAATCTCTCCCCTCTCTTCACAACACGCAGTTACACAATTTATAGAAATAACTACAGAATCATGGATCATTCTAGATCCATGATCTTCTCATAAGATTGCTCAAACCAAGCCCTAAATCTCTTGTTATGCATACATGGCAGATAATTACATTAATTAAGCCTTATAGAGACTTATCAATTCCATCAAATTAGCCCTGGTTTTATCGAATTTTCCCTGATTTACCATGACTGTCCACGTTTTCACCTTTCACAACTTAAAATTCAAATTTTGATTAAGGGTGCTTGGATGCTCCTACATCAGACTCCCGAGGTACAAAAATTTATGACCTCCTTGTCATATGCCTTCTCCATCCCTTACAAATTCTACCCACTTCCTCTATGGAATTTCCTTTATGATCTTTCTGTGAGTTGCAACAAAACCTCTGCAGTAACAAGTCCTCCCTGCTACACATGGCTCACCAAGCTTCTCTCCTTTGAGCTCAGTCTTTTGGCATCTCTCTGGTTCTCTCTTCTTTGGAACCATATGAGCACTCCATGGTCTAGGTTTCTGCAATCTTCTCACCTTCTGTTGTCGCTATCTATACGACAGTGTAAAGACCACAACCTCACCAGTCTTCAACATAAATGTACCTCCTCCTTTTTTTCGCCAACTCCTTCTCGCAGGAAATATTTTCCCTCCTCTGATACCAAAAATGATGACAGCTAAGCCGCTTTTGCGCAGCAAAGCTATCACTTTACAAAATTCATTCGTGTGTGGGCCTGTGGGTTATGGGCCCACGTATATATAAGAAGCCTTTTAATTGGCAGGTTTCACAATAAAACCCATAATCCGCGGAATCACAACAAATAGTGGAATTCCACATAACTCGATCAATCACCGTCGGGCCTTCGTTGAACGCATATGGCTAGAACCCAAATAATAATTAACCCTCCTTGATAAAATATTGGGTCTGCAATGTTAACCTATGCGCACATTCGAACGCGATTATTATCCGATCAATCAACCATTGAATGGTCACAATTATCGGAACTCAACGAGGTTTTAAGCCTGTTGCCTAAACCCTCATCGCATCTGAATTCCAAATTAACTAGCGCACAGTTTCCGACGCGATATGTATCCGATCAATCACCTAAAGGACGACTGTGATCTATCTGGACTTCAATTGGATTAAGTCACGGTTCATAACTTTCTCGGGTCCGGAACTGAAATACCACTTACGGCTTTGAGGCCACGTGAGAAACAACTTCCCAACTACGAAAACCGCCTTTCCATCCTTATTAATGCCCATGCATCTTCACCACGTGATGACCGTGGATCTTCTTCCATCAGATGAGTCTAACGGTTCCTCTGCCATTCCTCTTCCACCAGTCTTATCCGTCGATCTAGACGATCTGACGGTTTCGTTGTATTTATTCAATCTCCTCCGTTGACCTGATCTCGCTCGCTTATTGGTGGAATTACATTATAAGACAGAGTTATCACTGCCATGCTCATTTAAGCACTCACATCACTCCATACAAAGCTTCCTCTATGACATCGAATTATCTCTGGATCACCATCGATCCTTATAGTCATCAATGGTCGATCAATAAACCTGAACACGAGAATTAACTCTTTCAACGCAGAAATCTAAACTATAGGAAAACAATATACAGATACACAAAATACACATAACACGCATATTTCTATTATATACAGAACTAGATTATAGTCTAAGGCATCTCAACCTTAGTCACATATTCTCCTGTGGTTACATTGTATCCAATCTCTCCTTTCTCTTCACAACATGCAATTACACAATTTATATAAATAACTACAGAATCATGGATAATTCTAGATCCATGATCTTCTCCTTAGATCGCTCAAACCAACCCCTAAATCTCTCCTTATGCATTCATGGCAGATAATTACATTAATTAAACCTTCTAGAGACTTATCGATTCCATCAAATTAGCCTTGGTTTATCCGAATTTGCCCCGGTTTACCATGACTATCCACATTTTCCTCTTTCATGGCTTAAAATTCAAATTTTGATTAAGGGTGCTTAGATGCTCCTGCATCAAAACATATGCCCAATGCTTCGAACAGACACCTCCCAATCAGAATAGATTAATGTCAGCCTTTGACATTAAAACTGGTAAAATGCAAATGACCTTTATGTAGCCTACAGTCCATCAGCTTAGATCGTCAGCAGACTACAGGAAGACACAGTTTAAAGTTTTGGCCAGGGATGTTCACCCTATTGATCAAATTGAATTCCATAAGCAGGCAAGTGAAATGATTTACTCTACAATGAATAACAAAGCAATGAGTGTGCATAAGGTTTAAAATTCTCTAGACAACATCACGACACAGTTTAAGCTAGAGAAGGCATCCTCATAGGCCAAGGATAATAGAATCAATTCACTGGAAGACTTGGGTAATTGAAATTGGATATAATCCTAATGATATCAATGCCGTAGAAAAACTAATAAAGAAGAAAAATGAGGATATTTATGCTTTGAAGAAATAACTGAAGTTGTCTCCTTTTGAACATCCACAGATCAAGGAGGTCCTAGAGAGCCAAACCTAGCAGGATCAAATGATGGATCTCATTCTTCAATTAAATGTTGAATTGAAAGAAATGAAGAATGAATTGGATAGTTTAATACAACTGAAACAAGCCAGCCTTGAGGCAGCTACTGCCACTGCTATCCCTACAATTACTACAACAGTTCCTTCAACTTTGGCAGCTTCATTGGCCCCAACAGCTCCACTAGCTAGAGCACTTCCAGCTGCAACAACAACTACAACAACAGGTTCAACAACAACAACAGCTCATCCAAGTGATGAAGCAAGTAAACTGGTCAAAGAAATGGAGGACATGCCCATTCAAACCAATGAAATAAATAGACTTAAAGAACAGATAAGAATTCTAGAGGATGAGAAGAAATTGTCTGAAATAATGCATAAAAATGACGTACAAAATTCAAACAGGTTGACTGAGAGGATAAAGAACTTGGAAAAGGAATTAACATTAAAGGAGCCATTTTCCCAAGCAAAAGCGCAGCTATGGGCCAATATCATTGACTTTGTTAATAATATTTGGCCATCTATATAAGTTATCTTTGAACAAAATGATTTAGTCAAAGAGGCTGGTGAAGCAATTCAAAGAGTTAAGGCCGAACTTGGAAATATGCCAGAAGAAGCCTCAAGAATAATCCAATTCCTTAATTCAAAGAATAAATATGAATTGTAGGAGTTTGACATAGCTGACAGGATTGACACTATACTAGAGGTGAATAAATTAATCACCAAGAGGAACTTGATGATATAGCTTGAGGACAAATTCCAAACCATGGAGCTAACTATAGGTAGGTTCATGGTCAAATTTGATGCTTTGAGGTAGAAAGGTTTGCCAAATCCATTGGTAATAAATGACAGGTTAATGCCACATGAAGGCTATAACAAGAAAATCATATAAGTGGAAAGGAAGCAAGCCAATAGCTCCTCTATGAAAGGGATTTATACAGGAAAGGTTCTTTACCAGACTTTTGAGAACCTCTTTTACCTCCAGCATGAGGTAAAACATCTTTTTGTAAACAAGCCCACCTTTGAAAAATACACAGAAGCTGATGAAGTCTACCGAAGAATGGTAAATATTAAATTACCAGATAAAGAGACTTGGGAAAAATTAAATGATTTACTGTGAAGATGCAAGGTAAACAGTGGATACAGAGCAGTGAAATAAAAGCAGCAGGTCAGCTAAGTCAAAGAGTATCAGATGAAAGAGTATCAGTCAAAAGGAAAAATAAAAGGACAACCAGCGTAAAACAACATCAAAGGAGAGAAAGCAGGAAAATATTTGACAATAGAGCCAAATAAGTAGGGCCAGCTTGCAGTAGTTACATATCTGTCTCTATCTTCTTGCATGAAGATTTTTCTTTTTCCTTGAATAATTCCCAAAACAGTTTGGGATATTATGTAATAAGTTTTTGTATAAATACTTGATAACTCGAAGTATAGAGTGTGGATTACTTAACATTTCTATAGTTGTATTGATCTGAAACCTAAGGGTTCACTGTACCATTTTTTCAAGTTAGCAGGCTGGACTGAGTAATAAAGACATTGCATTATAGGATTCATGTGTTGGGCCACTTCAGTGAGGTATTTTTTGTTTGTCAAATTGTTATCTTCTTAAGTGTTTCACATACTTGCATGTTATCTAAATTGAATGAAATAACTAGAATATTATTATAGAATTTGTTTAAGTACACTATGTCCTGAACAATTATTCATTTTAATTTTTTCTTTGGATATCTAGAGTAGGGAATCCTTCATTGCTCCCTTGTTTTGATCGACCTCTATAATTTCCCTCATTATCTGGTTTGAAGAACGCTTAACTGCTTCTTGACCCCGATTGAAAACCACTTCACCCTCCAGCCTAAAAGATCTTAATTTACTCAGCTACCTTGCCTTGTAAACACTATCTTGAGAACTTGATTCAGTCCTGTTTTCTTGAACACTTGACCCCATAGCCCAATGGTAAGGACATCCCTTTATCCATCTAAGTCAATGATTCCACCACCAAATCAAAATCAAAACCCAATCAAAATATTAAATAACTAGCCTAAAATCAATTAACTCACCAAAGTTAAATCATAAAAAGAGAGCCCTCTCTGAGCATTAGGAAGGCTAGATCCTGATCTCAAAAGTAGGTTTGTGGTTACCTTAATATTTCTTTTGACACAAGATGACAACTCTAGGGAAATTTTAGAGTGATAACATAGTGGCGACCATACTGGGGACAGTCCTCAATCTGATAAACCTTAAAGAAAATCTTAAAATCTAAATCTGTTCACCTTAAGGTCATTTTAGAGTTGTTAAAAAGTTTCATTAAAAAATTAAAATTGTGGCTTCCAAAAGAACACGTTATATCAGGGCACATCCAGATCCAAACCCTGCTATAATAGTTGATGATCCTAACAGAATTTTAAGAAAACCAAAAAACGTAGAAACTTAAGGAAGTAGTAGTCAGTTAATTAAAGCATATTCACTCCCTAAAGAGTTATCAAGTTTGGAGGATATTCAATTTGATTTATCATTTGAGCTTTCTTTGTTTCGTACCAAATCTGAAAATTCGATTCATGATACTATAATAGACCCTAATTTTATTCAATTAATTGAATCAAAGAAGGTTCCTATACATCCTGATTTAGATCCACATGTTTTGGATACTTTTGAAAAACTAGAAGCTTTAATCTCAACTTTGATAAGGCATATAGACGAAGCCCTATCTTCAACAATCAGTTGAATTAGCTGCACTAACTGATGGCTACCCGTGAAATTTCTATGGAATCTTCAAAAACTATAAATATAACTTCATTTACTACCACCTCACCTATAATATCCACCACAGTTCATTCCCCTAAACCATTCATGCCTCAACTTCCTCTCCAATTGAACATCTCAAGTTCATCTACAGCCATTTCAAGTTCTTCTTCAGGCACTACCACTTTACCTCCTAGCCAAGCTAGAATCTTAGCCATGGCAGACAGATATGCAACTTTGGTCTTACCAGCTGAACTACATGCCATGCCCAAGACTATCGAAGTAAAATCTTTTTGTTTGATGCTATTGGTCAGTATACTGCCCAACAACATGTGAATAAAATGATTGACTTTGTTGAGTTACATGAGATTGATGAGTCTGATGTGCAAATGATATTATTTGCCTAAACATTAGCAGGGGATGTCAAAATATGTTTTAAAGTTTTACTTGCTAATAATATTGTTGATTTAGCTTCTTTCCATAGGTTGTTTATCAATAGATGGGAAAGAAAGAAAAACCCTTTACAAATATTGTCTGAATATGAAAACATTAGAAGAGCTCCTAATGAATCTATTCAAGACTATTGTACTAGGTTCAACAGTATCTATAATGCAATCCCGAAATACCAAACCTCCACCAGACTTGGCACTAATCAAATTTCTTGATGGTTTTGACATTGATATGTCTTACCAATTGAGAGAAAGAAACCTTGAAACTTTGTAACATATGCAAAGTAATGTTGTTAGTGTAGAAGCCAATTTATTAGCTAAGAGAGCTAGGATGAGAAATGAGAAAAGAGTTACCATTGAAGAGGGACCATCCACTTCAGATGGTGAGATAGACAATTTAGCTAAAAGTGTAGAAAGGATAATGGATAGAATAGAAAATATGGAAAGAAAATCTCAATGGGAAAATCAAGAAGGACCCCTAATAAGAAACCCCAACTTTAGGAAAAATCCTAATACTGGAAAAACAAGAGATGCTATTCCTGATCAACAGGTTAGACCACCTTTCCAGGGAAATTATGCTGAAGGCTCACAAAACCATGAAGAAGAGGAGGACACCCAGATAAACCTATTAGGGATTAAAAACGAAGATGTTGTTTTTATTACTCAGGAAGAACATGAATTGTACATGTTACAACAATTACAATTAGAGTCTGGAGAGTCCTTTGACTACAAAAAAGGCTATGAATATGTTATATATGAAGTTCATAAGTAGTATAGCCTTAGAAGCAAAAAGAATACAGAAGTTCCCACTAAGAAATCAGTCCAAACCCAAACTAAAAAAATAGTAGAAGCTCTTGTGACCAAAGTTCTACAAATTCTCCCTAGAGGAACTTAGGAGACTTCTAGCCTAAAAATTGTAGGCATAACTTCAGCTGAAACTCAAAATTCAATTGTTACCCAAACTATTACAAATAAGAAAATTCAAAACAAAATTGTTGGTACGCAAACTGAGTTTCCAAGCGCTGATAAAGAAGATAAAATTACACAGACCACAATTGCTAAGGAAGTTCTCATACAATCAGGCAAAACTCAGTTGCCATTCAACATTAAGACTGAGATAGCCAAATTGAAAATATCAGTTCCTTTGACAAAGCTAGTGAAAAATGAATCATACAAAGCACAAATCACTGAAACACTAAACATAAGTGAAGGTGAAGGTGTTGTAAACATTAATTATGATCAACATGAGTTATTATTTGGTCTAGAAGTAAATGGAAAACATCAACAAGGGGGCATCCCTCCATTCTACATTAGCCTAAATGTTCATGATAAAATCTTACATAATGCTATGCTAGATTCAGGGGAATCCCATAACCTAATGCCTAAAGAAATCATGGAAATATTAAATTTAGATATCACTAGACCCTACAAGGACCTGTTTTCCTTTTATTCTAGCCAAGTCAAATGCCTTGGCATGATTAGAGATTTGTGTATGACTCTAGTCCAGTGCCCAACAAAGAGTATTGTTATGGACATAGTAGTTGTTAATATCCCACCCAAGTATGGAATGCTATTATCTCATTCAATGGGAGCAAAATTGTGGTGATCTCTACAATTAGACATGTCATGTGCTACCATCTCTGTATTTGGTCAGCGAATAAATCTTTACAGAGAAACCTTGATGAAATAAATGGTAAGTAGTTCAGAAAAACCACAGAATTACCCTATATACTCCATGCATTCTGATATGGACTCATTTATCTTATATAATTCAGACAGTGGCAAAAATGAAATTACAGTTGTAAAAGAAAAATACAAAGCACTTGATAGTGGAAACATAACACATGAGTCTCTATGGAATTTAGATTTTGATGGCTCTATAAATAGTTTAGGGGCAGGTGCAAGAGTTTGGATTCATAACATGGAAAATAATGTTGGCATTTTGGCACTGATTTAGAGCTATGGCACAGGTGTTGTCCTTGATGGCAACTCTCTTTGGTAACAGATCTCAGTTCAGGCTTTCAGAATGAAGGAAAAGACATATACGCAGGTTCATTTAGACGAAGGCGCGTATACACGCGGGTTAGATGTTACAAAAGCGCGTATATGTTGGAGAACTTACTTTTGGACTGTGGTAGTTAGTCCTTGGTATTTGAAACTATCATTTTGGACCATGGTGTCTCGTCAGATGTGTTGATCCCAGGTATTGGATCCATGGTATTGATTTATTATGGTTTTGGACCGTGGTATTGTGAAAGGCATAAGACTATAAAAGAGGAAGGAGATCATTTGGCATAGGATTATCTAAATTATTATTGAATATCTGAAAAAGTGCTAGATCTGGAATACTGGTAATCGGGTTATGGTGCAGATCTGGATCTGAATGAAGGAGGAACCCTAGCGCAAAGAGAAAGATAAGTTCTATTGATGGGTCATAATCTTTAAGCTTGAATGATAGTATCTTTGTATGATTTTGGTCTGTTATATGCGGCGCTTGCTTGATCTATAACACTGATAATCTAGGTTAATTAGTGTTTGAATATCTGAAAGAGCGAATTATCCTTTATAGATCTGTACGCAGGTTCAGTGAAGCTACGGCGCATATACACGCTGGTTCAGTGAATGAAAACAGCGTATACGCAGGCTGTTCCAAAAACAGAGGCATATGCACGCATGTTGCAGGTTATTGAAATAGCATATATATTTTGAGTTGTGATCTAGCTGCTTCTGTTTATTGTTGCTGTGTTGTGGGTTCAGATTTTGGTGTGTGGTTTCTGGTACTGTGTTTTGGGTACAACTGCCAGAGAAGTATCTACTTGATTTAGATCTAATTGGTGAAAAGGAGATTGATTGATGGAGAAATTCTTGATGATTGATTGATGTTCATGGATCCAGTCTAAAAATTTATGAAACGTGGTCCCTGGAAGAAAGAGAAGGTTGTAGCCTTCAGTAGGCCAGTACCTACACACTAGTATCTTGGCTAGTGCAAGAGCTAAAGGGGGTTGTAACTCCCTTCCAGGAGAAGCTAGAAAATGAGGGATGATTGTAGCTCTCTGCAGGTTGCAGCCTGCGTACTGGTAAAGGACTGCACCAGTACATTGTAAAAGAAGTTTCTAATTTAAAAGAAGATAGAGACAAATTGCAGCAGGTGGTTTCACCCACATTGGGTTTCCACCTTATATCTTGTGTTCTTATGTGTGATTGCCTTTCCGCTCTGTTTTACTGTTTCTGGTTACTGGTTATTTGATTCTGAAACATAGATTAACAATCAACATCAGAAAGATAAAGTAAATTAAAAAGTTGCCTTTGTATACGTGGGTTTCCTTCTGCATAGTTGCGTATATACACAGGTTTAATTAACTGAAGTAGCGTATATCATTTGATTTTTGAGAAAGGAATATTTGACTTGATAATACTAATTCACCCCCCCTCTCAGTATTATTTCCAACAAATAATCATTTTGAAGGTCATGCCTTTAAATTGAACTTTAAATGCACAAACAACATGGCAGAGTATGAAGCTTTAATCTTAGGACTGCAAATTGTAAGAAAACTTGGAGCCAAGAGAGTTTCTATCATGGGAGACTCAGAATTGATCATAAAAAAAATTAAAGGAGAATATTCTATGAATAATCCTAGATTTAGCCAATACAGAGAGACTGTTCTAGATCTGATTAAGGAACTTCTGAAACTGATTTTGCTGCTATTCCCAGGAAACAGAACATGTAAGCTCACAATTTGGCTACTTTTGCTAGCACTTGCAGATTACCTTTTCATCCCAACCACTAATACACTGCAGAAGTAAGACACAAACCTGTTATACCTAATAATCTGAAATATTGGCAGATTTTTTCACAAGATTCTCAAATCTATGATTTCATGAATATTGAGGGAGAATTCCAAAAATGTAACATAGACACTGATTGTACAATAGATAACATCATAAATAGTGAGATAGATATAAATGCTTTAGATATAGATAAACCCACTAAATTCACTAAAGTGGAAATAGATAACTTAGAAATAATAGAAATAAAAGAAATAATCAATGAGGATTCTGAGATTTTAAACCTTAAAAATAACTTTTTTCCTAAGGGATTAGTCCCATTAGATGATTTGTTTGATTCAAATGATGTAGCCAGAAAACCAAAAATGGGGCCTTTAAGATTAGACATAGAAGAATGTAACATAGGAACAAAAGAAAAACCCAAGCTTATCAAAATATCCAAAGCATTACCTCCAGATGAAAAGATGAAATACATAAGTCTGTTTAAAGAATTTCAAGATGTCTTTGCTTGGAGTTATGAAGACCTCAAGTCTTATGATACCAACATTATTCAACATTAGATACCCATCAAAGAAGATAAAAAACCCTTTAAACAAAAGCTTAGGAGAATTAATCCAATTCTTATGCCATTAATTGAAAAAGAAGTAAAAAGGATGTATGATGCACAAATCATAACGCCAATTAGATATTTAGATTGGGTCTCTAATTTAGTCACCACAAGAAAGAAAACAGGAGAAATCAGACTCTGTGTTGATTTCAGAAACTTGAACAAAGTATCACTAAAAGATAACTATTCCCTCCCTAAAATGGACCACATTCTCCAGAGGATAGTAGGGTCATCCAAAATTTCATTGCTTAATGGATTCTCTGGATACAACCAAATCTTAGTTCAACTAGAGGATCAAGCAAAGACTGCATTTACCACTCCCTGGGGTACTTTCATGTATTTAAATATGCCTTTTGGATTAATGAATGCTCGAGAAACATTCCAAAGAGAAATGGACATAGCTTTTGCAAAAGAAATCTGTGACTTTCTAGTTGTTTACCAAGATGACATCACAATGTTTTCCAAATCAGATAATGAACATCTAGATCAACTAAGAAGAGTTTTTATTGAATGTAGAAAATTTGGTATTTCCTTGAATCCCAAAAAGACACTCTTTGGGCTAGAAGAAGGTAAACTCTTGGGACACATAATATCAAAAGATGGAATTAGAATAGATCCAACTAGAATAGAGGCAATCCTAAACATCAGTCATCCTAGGAACATTAAAGAATTGCAATCATTTTTAGGTAAAATAATTATTTTAGAAGATTCATTTCTATCTTGGCAGAATTAATCAGAGAATTAAATAACATGTTAAAGAAAGATTCAGCACTTAAGTGGACAGTAGAGGCTAAACAGTATTTTGAGGCAATCAAAGAAGCCCTTACTAAAATTCTAGTCCTCTTAAGTCCTGATTTCAATAAAGATTTTATAATTTTTTCTTTTGCTTCAGAACATACTATTGCAATAGTCTTGTTGTAAAAGAATGATCAAGGTTATGCGCAACCTATTGCATTTTTCAGCAAATCTTTGAGAGATGCTACACTAAAGTACAACATAATGGAAAAACAAGCACTTGCTTTAGTGAAAGCTATTAAATGTTTCAGAGTATACAACTTATACTCACACATCATTACATGTGTTCCAAATTCAATAGTAAAGGCCATCTTAACACAGGATGGGCCTGAAGGAAAGAGATGCAAATGGATTGCCACCATTTTGGAATATGACATTGAAATAAAGTCTACAAAACTTATCAAAGGCCAAGGTTTGGCTAAACTCATGGCTGAATCGAATTGTTAGGCCTTAGATATAAATTTCATTGGTGCCCTAGATGATCAGGAAGAGATGGTGACTCCACATATCAGTGAAGCTTTTATAGATTCACCATGGTATGCAGATATCATATTTGTTTTACTAGACCTACAAGTTCCTCCTGGTTTATCTAGAACTAAAGGTAGATTTTTTAAAATGAAATCAATGAAATATTGCATCATAGGCAATGCTTTATTTTGGAAAGATATTGCTGGCATTTTATTGAATTGTTTATTAAAAGTTGAAGCTGACAAAGTTATGCAATAATTTCATGCATGAGATTGTGGAGGACACCTATACTGGAAAACAACTGTTGATAAGATTTTAAGGGCAATTTTTTACTATCCCACCCTTTTTGCAGATGTCAAGAAATATGTGACCTCCTGTCACAAGTGCCAAATATTTGAAGGCAAAAAGAAACTCTTACCATTACCTCTAAAACCCATCTCCATAGAAATGCCTTTTCAACAATAGGGTTTGGACTTCATTGGGGAAATTCACCCATCCTCATCAGATCAATATAAATGGATTTTGACAACCACTGACTACTTTACTAAATGGATAAAAGCCATCACTTCTAGACAAGCCACAAACTTTGTCATCATTTCATTCCTTGAGAACAACTTCCTTTCTAGGTTTGGATGCCCACAAAATACCATAATTGATAATGCAGCTCCTTTCAAATCCAAGAAAATGGTAGACTTTTGTTACAAATATCACATTACCCTTGGCCATTCCACTGCCTATTACCCTCAAGGTAATGGACTTGCAGAATCTTCAAACAAAAGCCTTGTTAATATCATCAATAAACTATTAAAAGACAATAAGAAGACCTGGAACAAAAAGTTGGTTAATGCCTTATGGGCAGATAGACTAACTACCAAAAAGTCCATTGGTACCTCTCCATATCAACTAGTATATGGAATGGATGTTGTTTTTCCATTCTCTTTAGGAGTACCAGTGATGAAAATGATTCAAGATTTGCAAGTGGAACCAAATGATATCCAAAGGATGATAAATCAAACAATACATTTGCAACAAACCAGAGAAGAAGTCTATGTTAAATCCCAAGTGATCCAAGATAAGTCAAAAATATTTTTGATAAGAAAACCAAAGCTGATGATTTTTACATAGGTAAAAAGTACTCAAATGGGATTCCAGAAGAGAAGAAAAGGGTAAACATGGTAAATTTGATTTCCTATGGAAAGGCCCTTATATCATCTATGGTTACAGAGGTAACAATGCATTTTTCTTAAGGCAACTAGATGGAACAAATCTACCATGTGGACCAATCAATGGTAGAATGTTGAAGCATTACTTGTCCTCAGATTAACATTAGTTCATTTTT
Source organism: Pinus taeda (assembly GCA_000404065.3). Lineage (NCBI taxonomy): Eukaryota > Viridiplantae > Streptophyta > Pinopsida > Pinales > Pinaceae > Pinus > Pinus taeda. Next base: position 36,457 of record APFE030303631.1, read on the forward strand.
TTTACTCTGCTCATTGTACATAACATTGCAAAGTTTAGATTGGATTGGATGATAATCTTTTGAGGTTGAAGCTCGAAGAGAAGGCCGTGAGCTTTGAAAGGTGTACCATCATATGTATGAATAAAGCAGGGTACAGAGGAGTAGTGATCTGGAATTTATCCAAGACAAAGAATTAAAGGTATTATAGACTCATATGCATGGATGTGCCTATGTTACTTATGCAACGGATCGATAAGATTGCTAGAATACATAGACACTGAGGCAATCAGAGAAAACATAACAGTCAAACATGTAAACAAAACAAGTTTAATAAGTAGTTCACCTAATGCTTCTGGGCTACGTCTCCTAGTCCAGCCTTTCAGTGGTGGCCTCTCTATTATGTTTTCAAGCAGATTTTTTACAACAGTGAGCTCGATTCGAGACTCACTTAAACAGAATGAAGTTAGTAGGAATAGAGTGCACAGACTCTCCTTACTGGAACTCGACCGCTGAGGGTCACAGTAGTATGACAGGCCTATGCTGAGGAGTTTGCTTGAACCTCTCAAGCCTTCAATGGAGTACACAGACTCTTTGACTCTCTCTGGCTCTGTTTGGCTCGATGTTGCCTTCAAGTCAGCTCGGCTTCTACTCTCTATTCTCTCCTATTAGATTTTTTTGTCTCTATATGTGCCTCTCTGTGTTGTCTTTTCTACTTCTGTCAGGTCATGGCTTTAAAGCCAGTCTTTTCTGTGACTGCTCGTTTCCGCTTCCCGGCCTTCTAGTTTCCTTATCTCTATCCATTCGAATTCCTCTGCTCTGCATCATCATCACTAGGTAACGCCTCGCAGGGAGGTGGCCACCTGTTTCCCAACGAACTGGGTGTCAGAATCCTTGAATCATTTTTGAATGGTCTTTAATTCTGATTGCTTCAAGATCGCTCGTGAATCATGAATCTTTTGCCAACTCATCATCCACGTCAGACTTCAAATCCCCTGTCATATTGCTTTTTGACCTGTCAAATCCGGTCAGTCATCGGGACGCATCTCCGCCGTTGATCTGGACCCCCCAGATCCTATAGTCGTCCTTCATATTGGGCAGACAAGTTGCACGGTGTTTACTCGTCCGATGCGGGTGATTTTCTCTCTCATCTGCCAGACGCATGTCGCTCGATGTGTGGCATCGGACAGGACTCAGTCAAAACTGCTTACCGCCTCGAAGCCTTCTGATATCCTGCCGGTTTGTGGAATCCCGTGCTACAGAACCGAAATAGTTACTTTTTTGTTTTTCATAGCGGTTTCGGGTCCGGGCGCTTTGGGGCTTTCGTTCACTGAGGGGACACCCTGTGATATGCGATTAGCGCTTTAGCACTAATCACATATCAGAAACCACCTTGGTTTCTTGATTTGGCCTCCGATTTTTCCAGTTTGCACCACTGTGCGTTACCATGGGTTAACAGTCTGCGTGCTCGACCGAGGGTCCTCGTTGCTTCGCTCTGGCCACAACTGCAACTATTATGAGGATAATTGCATATCAGAAACCACCCCAGTTTCTTGATTTGGCGTCCGGTTTTGCCAGTTTGCGCCAATGTGCGTTACCATGGGTCAACGGTCTATGCGCTCGACCGAGGGTCCTCGTTGCTCCGCTTTGGCCACAATTACAACTATTATGAGGATTCCTTCTGATAGCTTTGATCTTTTCTAGGACTCAAATCTTTTAGCATAATTTGAAATAGTCATGAAAACTTAGAGAGTTTTTAAGGATCCAATTCAGATCATGTCCTTCCCACTGAAAAAGCTTTTGGACCACTAAAAGTTGGTTTTCTTTCAAGCATAAATGAAGTGAGGGTATTTCTTCCTTGCTTGCTCAATTTCTATCCATTTCACACTGGCTGGCTTTGAACCCTTGAGTCTGATCCTGAGGTACTCAACATTCCCTCTGCATGTAGTTCTTACCTTCCTGTCCAGAACTGTATCTTCCTACAACTCACTAAGATATTCAGGTAACAGATCATCAATAGAAGGCAATTGACTCTACTCTTCGGGATCTTCAATTAATAAAGGTTCAAATAGTCTCAAGTTGTCTGCATTAATAATTGAGTAGATGTGCATGTAAGCTGGTAGATCAAGGTGAAAAGCATTCTCACCAATTTTGTCAAGTATCTTAAAAGGTCCATACCTTATTGGATTCAGCTTCTTACCTTCATCATCCTGTCTTTGTTGATGTACAGCCAGACTTGATCACCAACTTGGAAGCTATGCTCCATCCGATGCTTGTCATGCCTTGCCTTGTACTTGGATTGGCTCTTTTCAGCTATTCCTGTACTGCCTGGTGAATCTCTTGGATTTGTTCAATGAACTTGGTTGCCTTGTCCACATCACTGTGTCCATCAACTGCTATGTATTTACCAAAGACAAAATCCAAGAGAGACCTTGGTGTGAAACCAAAACAGGTCTCAAAAAAAGTCTTCCAGCCACTCATAAAATCCCTGATTTGTTTTGAAAGCAGTCTTCCATGCATCTTGCTTTGTAACTCTGACCTGATGATAGCAACTATGCAAGTCTAACTTGGAAAAATAAACAGCTTCTTTCAGCTAATCTAATAGATCATCTATGCGAGGAAGGGGATAATGATTTTTGATTATTATCTTATTTAGTGCTCAGTAATCAATGCAAATTCTCCACGAGCCATCTTTCTTTTTCACCAAAACAATTGGAGACCCACATGGTGATGTGTTAGGTCTGATGAACCCCTTCTCGAGTAGCTCCTGTACCTGCTTCTTGATTTCTGCATTCTCTAAAGTGGACAACCTGTACATTCCGATGTTAGGAAATGGAGCATCTATCTGCAAATTAATATCATGCACTATTTCCTTCTTCGGTGGCAAACCTTTAGGTTGTTGAAACAATACATCATATTCTGAAACAACTTTTTCTAAATCAGCTTGTTGTTTAGCATCACAGCCCTCAAATACATTGGTTTTATCAAGTTTCTTTTCCTTTACAACTAATCTGAATTGGATCCATAAAACACTGTTAAGGAACCATGACTATATCGAGACGAAACAAATCTTTAAAGAATCCAAAACAGCATCAAAAACACCCTGAACCAGTGGCAATGGCAGCTAGCGTGGAACAATGAGGACCTCGGTTAAAGCGCGCTGACCAAGGCCCATGGAGACTGTGCATGAGGTCAAAGTAGCCCCTGGGAGCCCCAGATAGGGAAAAGGATGTGATTTTCGATGCGCGATTAGTGCCTGCTGGGCGAACAGGGCCAAAATGGAGGAGCCTTAAGCACTCGATCGCGTTGGGAGCTGGAGAACCGCGGGCGGAGAAACGAAAAGTGCTAAAAGGACAAAGGCGGGACCCACACTCTGGAAACCGACGGTATTGATCAGGGCACCCTCAAATGGTAAACGGTTTTGGAGAAGAGCGGAGCGATCCCACTCAACGATCGACGCATGGCGGTGGAGGTGAGAGAAAACCATCGTTGATCGCGCGCTATCGGTTGAGCAAGTCAACCGCGCAGGACGTGCGTATGACGTTGGATCTGGAGGAGTCCAGATCAGACGACTGAGATTGCGCCCGGTGGAGGAAGTGGAGTCAACAGGGAATTCAACCGCGTTCTAAAGGGATTTGGAATCCGTTTGACCGCCACGGTGGAAGAACGCATCCACGACATAACTGAACAAACGAACTAACGAGCAGGTTGGTGCTGTTTAGGTGAGGACACATGGCCACTCCCTGAGCATTCATGCTAACACTGAACAGGGAACTCCAAGCGTAGCTACAGAAGGCAAATCGACAGAGGTGGAAGAGGAACCGAATGGGCATGGGTTTAAATGACTAAAAACCATGAACAGTGAGAAGAATACAAGGACAGATAATCAAGTCGGAGTTAAGCCCGAGAGACGAATAAAAAAAAACCTAGAATCCCAAGAGGAGGACGGAATACACAGAGAAGAAGGCAGTAAAGCAAGAGAAAAATAGGAAGAGATAGAGGGCCAAGTTGACCAGCGGCAGCATCGAACACCACCGAGCTTGAGAGATTCGAGCTACCCCATAGAGGGATCTGTCTGGGCTGAGCACCACGTTGGGATCTTACCACTGTAGACCAGAAGGTCACAGAGCTGGTAGGAAAAAGAAGAGTCCATGTACTACAGTGGCTTGGGGAACCCAAGAACCACCCTGCCAAGAAAAACCTGCTTCACGAGAACTCACATTAAGTCCCTGCATTGTAATTCTTTGTTTAAAGACCCAATAAGACAAGGCCACCACTGAAAGCTGGACTGGAGACGTAGCCTTGGAGAATAGGGTGAACTCCTTATTAAAATTGCTTGTGTCTTTGTGGTTTCTTACTGTATTTCTCTGTTGTCCTGCCATTTGAAATGTCTGTGTATTGGCAATTTGATCGATCCGTTGCATAAATAACACAGAACACACACCAACACATGAGTCTGTAATACCTTTTATTTAATAAAACTTCAACTGATGTCACTCATAGGGTGATTATCAGATCAAGTGGTATCAGAGCAGTAGGTTGTCAGGTTAGACAAGCTTGTGTTGGTTTAGCTGTGAATGTTCACTAGATCAAAGCTCAAATTAGGAGAAGGAGAGTTGGTGGAAACTAATCCTGAAATTGGGAGAGTCTATCCTCGGAAGACAATGTCAGAGGAAGGTTCTATAGGGCTAGACCCTCAATTCATAGAAAGTTTCCTAGCTATAAAGTCTA
>APFE030303631.1:47323-61928 GCA_000404065.3 Pinus taeda
AGCTCTATAGAAAATAGATTTTCTATCATACAAGTAAGGACTTCCTAAAACAATTCCACATATATCCAAAGGAACTATATCTAACTCAACCTCATCTACAAATGCTGACCCAAAAGAAAACTTACATTTACATTGTCTAGTCACTTGTAGCTTAGCTTTATCACATAGCCAACCTAATGGATATGTTTTCTTGTGAGATGTGGTTAGTAATTCCAACTTCTTTACAATTGCTTCATAAATTAAATTTACTTGTGAGCCACTATCAAATAAAGTATCAATCTTTTGATGATTGTAAATGACTTGAATATGAAAAAGCTCATGTCTTTTTCTCTCACTTTCTTCATTATCAGTAGATTGTGCATAATTACTAGTAGATGCTTAAGAACTTTTACCTTTTATACTTGTGGCTGCGATTGTTGCTTCATCTCCTGAATTTGACCCCAAATCCTTTTGAATAGCTACAACAGTCTTCTTCTTCTTGCCCTTGAACTTCTTAGGTTTCAGCTACGGATGCAGAATCTAGCAGTGTTCATCGTCATGCCCATCCTTCTTACAGTGAGTGCATGAAGACTTATTTTTTTGTATAGTTTTTGTCTTCCTCTCTTTCCATTTTTGTTTTCTTTTCTCCTTATTTTTTCTTGCAGTGGGTTTGGATGATCCCACAACTTTTGGGTTCCCATTCTTACCTCTAGCTTCTAGATGTGTACCCTAAATGGATACCTCATCTATGCTAGTGAGATTAAACATGAGGATAGTGTGCCTCATGTAGCTGCGTAGACCACCTATATACTTCAATAAAGTCTCATGTGAGTCTAAATAAATTCCTAGAATCAAATCCCTTTTCCTAAATTCTTGGGTGTAACCTTGTACACTTTTCCCTTTTAGTTGTCAAAGAGTTTGCCAGCTCATCATGGCTTGCTGCATGCAAGCTAGTGGATAGAATTTCCTTTTAATTGCAAAAACAAATTCACTCCAGACAGAAAGAATCTTACCATGTTTCTTCATGTCAGCTTGTGTCCTACCTTCCCACCATACCAAGGCAGTGCCTCCAAGGCATAGGCTGGCCGACTGAATCTTACTCTTGTCTGAGTCAATGCTTTGCACTCTGCAATAAATCCAATTATCCAACTTCTCTACATTCAACTCTCCATCATATATTGGTAAATCAAATTTAACATCTAATTTAATCAAAGATGTCTTCTTTTTATTTTCAGGGCTATTAGGAGGCGTGAGAAATTTTTCTTCTTTCCCTTTGCCTTTAGAGTGGTCATGGAGGAGAGATTCTTCTACTCCTTTGTCTTGTTTGGAGTTTGATGAATCTTCATCTCTATGTTTCTTAAAGTCCCTATACATTTCCTCCACCATGGATCTTAGTGTCATAAAACTATCCATGAACTAGGGGTCCGATTCCAAGGGATTTTCTTCTGACATTTTCCTCTTAGAATAGAGTCTTCCAATTTCCAGGTTAGTTTCAGCCAATTCTTCTTCTCCTAATTTAAGCTTTGATCTAGTTAACATTTAACAACAAAATCCAGCACAAGCTTGTCTAACCTTAGTAACCTAGTTGCTCTGATACCACTTGATCTGGAATTTATCCAGGACAAAGAATTAAAGGTATTACAGACTCATGTGCATGGATGTGCCTATGTTACTTATGCAATGGATTGATAAGATTGCTAGAATACATAGACACTGAGGCAATCAGAGGAAACATAAGAGTTAAACATGTAAACAAAACAAGTTTAATAAGGAGTTCACCCAATGCTCCTGGGCTACGTCTCCTGGTCCAGCCTTTCAATGGTGGCCTCTCTATTATGTTTTCAAGCAGAGTTTTTACAACAGTGAGCTCGATTCGAGACTCACTTAAACATAATGAAGTCAGTAGGAATAGAGTGCATAGACTCTCCTTACTGGAACTCGACCGCTGAGGGTCACAGTACTATGACAGGCCTATGCCGAGGAGTTTGGTTGAACCTCTCAAGCCTTCAATGGAGTACATAGACTCTCCTTCAGGTTAGCTTAGCTTCTACTCTCTATTCTCTGCTATTAGCTTCTTGCAGCTCTGTATGTGCCTCTCTGTGTTGTCTTTTCTGCTTCTATCAAGTCATGGCTTTAAAGCCAGTCTATTTTGTGACTACTCGTTTCCACTTCCCAACCTTTTGGTTTCCTTACCTCTTTCCATTTGAATTCCTCTGCTCTGCGTCATCATTAATGGGTAACGCCTTGCAGGGAGGTTGCCACCTGTTTCCCAACGAACTGGGTGTCAGATTCCTTGAATCATTTTTGAATGGCCATTAATTTTGTTTGCTTCAAGATTGCCCTCAAACCATGAATCGTTTGCCAACTCATCATTCACATCAGACTTCAAATCCCTTGTCATCCTGCTTTTTGACTTGTCAAATCCGTTCAATCATCAGGACGCATCTCTGCCATTGATTTGGGCCCTCTAGATCCTATGGTCATCCTTCATACCGGGCGGACAAGTTGCATGGTGTTTGCCTGTCTGATGCAGGCGGTTTTCTCTCTCATTCACCGGACACGTGTTGCTCGATGTGTGGCATCGGGCAGGACTCATTCAAAACTGCTTACCGCCTCGAAGCCTTTCGATATCCTGCCGATTTGTGGAATCCCGCGCGACGGAACCGAAATAGTTGCTTTTCCGTTTTTCATAGCGATTTCGGGTCCGGGTGCTTTGGGGATTTCCTTCACTAAGGGGACGCCTTGCGATACGCGATTAGCACTAATCGCGTATCAGAAACCACCCCCATTTCTTGATTTGGCCTCCGATTTTTCTAGTTTGTGCCAGTGCGCATTACCATGGGCCAATTGTCTGCGCGCTCGACCGAGGGTCCTCGTTGCTCCGCTCTGGCCACAACTACAACTGCTACGAGGATTCATTCTGATAGCTTTGATCTTTTTTAGGTCTTGAATCTTTTAGCATAATTTGAAATAGTCATGAAAACTTAGAGAGTTTTTTAGGATCCAATTCGAATCAAGTAGTTACAAGGCAACCACAGTCAAAGTTTCAAAGTCTACTGATCTTAAAGTTCTTGACATTTCACCATTAAATTCCATCCCCATGTGGAGCCACTGTTAGGGTCTCATAATAATAGGATTCATAATTTTGAATTCGTTATGGTTAGTCTTGTAATATTGTACATACTTTTGCTTTTTGAAAAATGTTTTCCCATATTAAAAATAAAAAATGTAAAGAGGGGAAGTCCTAAAAGAATAATCAAAGGACTAAAAGAAAGAAAAAGATCAAAAAGATATAAAAAATATGAACCCCAAAAAAGAGATAAAAATAAATCATGAAAGTGTGCAAATTCAAATGCCACTCCTTTTACTTTACTTTGCAAAATAATATTGCGTGTAGCTTGTCAAAAATGCCACAGATCCATGATGGTCAAAGTAGTTTAAACTTTATTCATTCATGCTTTAAATTTCATGTTAATAGATAGAGAATAAGCATCTAGCCAAACTGTTCAATCTTGGCAGATCATTAGTTAGGTAGAGAATAATAATGAGCTCATTAGTTTAATCTGAGCCATTTCAAGTTATAAGGATAGAATTAGATAGTTTACTTATCAAAGAAAAATAAATAAAGGGTCAGCAAGCTCAAATGCACCCAATGAATGAAGAGAAAATGCTAGGGTAAATAAACGGTAGGTAGAAGAAATTTGGAAAGTGCACAAGGTTGCTAAGTCAAAAGCACCTTCTGTTAGTGTCAGTCTTTGCAGCCTTCTTCCAGTGATCAAACATGCTCTTACACAAGTGATTTTAAGGTGTCAAGGTCAAATTTTATCATTTCAGTGAGTCTTCAAGTAAAATTTGGTCACTAGGCATTAGGTCTGGGGTTTGATTTTACCCTTGTTAAAGTTGTCCAAATGATGTTTCATGTCACCTTTCAGCTGAGTCTACCATCATTCAGAAGGTTTTCATCATCATGTCAAGTTCCATTGGGTCATTTCACACCTTGTTCATGTTTCAGTTGCGCCTATGGCAAGGTTCATTTCCCTCTCCTAGGGTTTTGAAGCTAATTTCTCTTGGATGGTCAAATCATTGGAAAACTTGTATCCTAATGTTCATACACCTTTTCCTGTCCCTAAAATACCTTATCAAACACTTCCCATCTTTGAGATCCCCCAAATTCCTCATTTTCGCATAAACCCTAGTTTCTTGCTACAACCTGGCAATTTTCTATGGTTGGACCTGTGTTTTGCCTTTTTGGACCCCTTCCCCTCACTCAATTTCTAATATTCTACTTTTACCTACTTTCTATCATCCCTCCACACTTCCCAAAATTTCCTCAAGAATTTAGAAGCTCCCTATCCCCTTCATTCCGCTTCATTCCGGCAAATCCCTTGTCCCACACATCGAGATATGTTTCACTCAAATAATGTTTCTGAGCAATGGAAGATGAATTTGGAAATCCTGAGAGAGGATTTTGTTGAAAACCGACCAGGGAAGAAAAACCTTCTTCACTTTTTACACAGGTGTCATGGTTTTGAAAAAATGTCACAAATACAATTGTCTCGGGAGAATTGATGCACCTCTGGAGTGACCTCGGGAAAATCAAGTTTTATCCTAGCTCGGTTGGCCAAATGACTTGCTTGATGATTCAAATGATAATGCGAGACAAGTAGTTTTCCAATGAACTATCATGATCTCAATTTGGTGTTAAGGAAGGGATTCAAAAGTTGACTGTAACAACACTCTGCCTTTAGACAACCTCATTTGGCACAGTTCGACTAGTCTTGGGAGATTTGACTTTTGGCAGAGCAAATGAAATCCAAATAGAAAAATTCTTCTTTTATTGGAAAGTAGACACAAAGAGCTTTCCAATGAGCTATCCTAAGCTCAATTTGGGGTTGATAAAGACATTCAAAAATTTCCCGCAACAGCACTCTGCCTTGAGGCAGCCTCATCTGGCACAGTTTGACCAGTCTTGGGATATTTGATTTTGGATAGGGAAAATGAACTCCAAATCAAAAAATTCCAGTGGGGTTGGAAAGTAGACAGGACAGGATTTCTAGAAAGCTATCCTACGCTCAATTTTGACATTTTGAAGGCCTCCAAAAGTCACCTGGAAAGGAGCGCGACGCACAGGAGGAGGAGCGCGACGATTTTATAAATATCTTCACTCCATATGGTCAGTTATACAAGTGGCAAAGGAAGGCAAAGGGTTACCCAAGACATTTGTCATGTTTGTGGTGCTACACTTGTAGCTGATGGTTGGCTCTCCACCTTCATTTAGTGACCCTTGGTCGTTCTATCTCTTCATAGCACATTCTATACATTGTATGCAAACCATTTGCAAAGCAAGTTGGTGGGTTGGCATGTAAATTCTAGGAGACTGTGGGAAAGAAACTTTGTTTCTGCATTGTATATTTCTATATAGAATTAATGAAAGGCAACAGCTGTGATTCATGAGATTCATGTGGTTGTGAGTGTAGCAAATGTGCTTCTTATGTTTCATATGTGTCTTGTTATGTTTCATAGTTCATTTCATATTCATTTCCAGTGAAATTGTTCGAGTGAGATCAGGTAGAATTCAATTCTATTGCTCTACCTGTGGGAAAATTTCATGTGCAGTGTTTCATTCTTCTATTGAAAAGGATTCATGTTTTCCATGCCCTTTTCACCTTCTTAATCAATCTCTCCCATTTCTTTGTTATGTTCCATAGTTTCATTTCGTATCCATTTCTGGTGAAATTTTTCGAGTGAGATCAGGTAGAATTCAATTCTAATGCTCTACCTGTGGGAAAATTTCATGTAAAGTGTTCATTCTTCTGTTGAAAAGAATTCCCTTTTCACCTTCTTAATCAATCTTTCCATTCGGTCATATTCTAAAACTAAATTGCTATACTTTCAGCCTACCTTGCCTCACGAAATAATTTGTGCCTTCATGTTAAGTTCTCTGTTCATTGAGGTCCAGTGGTCCCATAACATCCCAGAAACACAGTCATTCATAAAAATCACTCCTTATTATCATTTTCAATTACTAGCCTAAGACAAATAGTTCATTGTAAGTCATCTCAGGCTATTTCATTTACTTATTCACTAAGTGTGACTCGGAGAGAGCCCTCTCCTGTTCTGGTAGGGCTAGCTACCAGACTGAGCGTGGTTTGTGGTTACCCTGCATTTTGCCTTCCTTCAGCCTGAGGCAGATTTAGGTGCTAACATAGTGGCGAATCCATTGGAGAAGACTAAGTTTGAAATCAAATCCCCGTGTTTCTTAATAATTTTAAGCTCCCGGATGATGAGCTTAGGATTGGAAAGGCTGAGCAAGTTGGTTATGTCCTATGATTTTTCTCAATAGCACGCTGGCTTCGAGACAATACACCAGAGCCAATCCAAACCCGGATCCTCCCCATATCTTCGAAAACCCCAATTTGATCCCCAGGCTCCTTCGTCAAGAGAACACCATAACTCCCTTATTCAAATCCCATTCATGTCCCAACATTTTTGAGTATCTTGAAGAGCTTGTGTTTGACGAACGGTTCGAGATATCATTGTTTGAGTATAAATCTGAAAGGGCTGTTGATTATACTATCCCCAATCCGTAATTTCTTGTAGACCTCAAAACATAGAGAGCTAATAGATTAATTGATAATTAAATTGCGACACTGCTCTAAAATCCAATTGCAAGCCCCTCGCAAACTGTGCACACTCCTCCAACACCTCCAGGCCAAATGGTTCAGAGGTTTACCGGCTGCATGTATCACCACCTTGACAGGCCTACATAGAACATTCTTGAACCGCTGTGAAGTGAAAAAGAACCCTCTTCAAATTTTGTCCGAATACGAGCAAATATAGAGAAACATTGGTGAGTCAGTCCAAGATTATTGCATGAGATTCAATACAGTGTACAATGAAATTCCAGATGATCTAAGGCCACCCGTGAGACTAGCCATGGTGAAATTCTCGGATGGTTTTGATGCTGATATGGCTTATCAATTGAGAGAAAGGGAACCGGCCACAATGGAAGACATGCAGAGAATTGCGGTCAACGTTGAGGCGAACTTGCTGTCCAAAAGAGCTAGAGTGAAAGCAGAGAAGAAAACCATTGTGAAAGAAGAATCTTCCGCAATGGATCAGCTTCTCAAAAAGGTAGAACAGATGCTTGAAAAGGTAAAACTTGACAAGCCAGAATCACAAGTGAGGAATCCTAACTTTCGTGGTCAACAACAGCCACAGTATAGGATAAGACAGAGAGATCAACGAACTCAAGAGCAGACTGAACAACAGCCATTACAAACACCTTTGCAACATAATTTTGTTCATGGAATAGAGTCAGACGAGGATGGGAATGTAATAGGCGAAGAAAACCATCTCTTTATTCCATATGAGTTGCCTACTTACATTACCAAAGAAGAAGAATGTGCAGTGAATTCAGCTGCACACTGTGGAGTATCAAGGAAGGTATGTTATGATGGTTATTTTAGTATCTTTTCATTAGAACTTAAAAACCTTTTGCATTAGAAACTTAGATAATGATGAGAATTTATAACGAAACATGAGAGATTAATAGGAGACACTGATAATTGCCATTTCTATGTGCAGGAGGGAGGAAAAACGGAAGGTGGCCATTCCAAAGTAAAAGACAAGGATGAGCTAACTGTTGTCCCTTTGATGGGAGACCGCAAGCAAACCAGATCAAAACGGATCAACCCAGGAAAGGAAGCGGAGACACCAGCATGGAGCAGAAAAGGAAAGAAGTGACGCAGGATTATGGATCGCTATTTTATCTATTTTCTGTATCTAGATATCTCCGCCATCTTCCTTATATAAGGGATAGCGCTGTTGGCTAGCGGGGAGGGACTTTTATGTAATTTCTTTTAAGGAAGATCAAGACTATGATCTTTATGTTCTGTTGAAGACTTGAGTTCCTGTAATTTTATTTCATGCATTAATACAGACTTGGTTACTCTTTTATCTTTGAGCCTGGATCAATCTTAAACGGTGTACCCCTAGAAGCTAAGGGCCCGGCCCTGGAGGACACTTGCTCTTGTACCATTATGCGTGGTTTCTGTGTGGTTTGTTCATAGACGTCATTTGGTAATCTGTTGTGTTTTAAGAACATTATATTACATGCTCTGTTATGCCTAACTCGTTTAATGTTCCTGCAAACAAAAGTCTGATATTGACACTGTATCATGTTACCAATCCTTTAAGTGTTGATTAATCTCTACAGGATACTGTCACTCCATTACAGAGTTCATTGCGATTGTGCTTTAGCATTACAAAAGTTATCTTGAAAAGTCTGATTTCATACGATTATTGAATGTTACTGTTTTCATCTTGAGAGGCAATCGTATGCTTTATTTAGAGCAATAACGAAGTCAGATTCAACACGTTGTGTTTCTAAGGTTTTAATCGGTAGTGTTGTTCCATAGTGTGTGTATATCTTTTAAGAGCGAAGGATTGATGTTTTGATTAGCATGATTAAATAGAGTTATAGCTTGACGAACTTGGTTACTGCTTATTTGAATTGTTGTTCCATTTAGTCGCTGTTCCATTTGAATTGTTGTTCCATTTTAGTTGTTGTTCTATTTAGTTGTTGTTCCATTTGAATTGCTGTTCCATTTTAGTTGCTGTTCCATTTGAATTGCTGTTCCATTTCCAGATTGCTGAATTGTTGTTTTATTTACTTGCCATTTCTTAAGGACAGTCTCAGGCTGTAGTGAGCATCAACATCTGCTATTTGGCTCCCAGACCTCTGATCTGCTCTCGTCAGCTATGAAAGGGATGGGTTATTGCTACTGAACCCTTGGCTAATGTGTTGTTCTATTTCATTGCTATTTCCTCTACTTGTCATTTCATTTCTATTCATTAAGGACGATCTCAGGCTGTAGTGAGCCCCAGCATCTGCTACCTGACTCCCAGACCTCGGATCTGTTCTCATTAGTTACGAAAAGGATGGGTTATTGTTACCGAACCTTTGACTGATGCAATGCTTGGTGTGATTTAGCCTTTTGAAGTAGTTAAGGTGTAGACACGCATCTATTTACTTTCGTAGTTTTTAAACAGCTGTACTACAACCATTACTCTGACAAGTGCTAAGCCTCAGACTGAGACACTCTTTGAAATAGCCAAACGTTCCCAGATTAACATGTTAATGTGAGGTAACTAGAGGTGAAAGAGATCCTTTTTATAGCTCTACATTTTGGCGCCGTTGTCGGGGAAAGAGTGTAGCCAGTTGTTTTTTTCAGGGTAGTGTACGAACCTGCTAGGGAAGAATTGGGTTTTGAAAACGGAAGGTAAGAACCTGTGTGCGGAGCATGTAAAAGCCCTGCTCCTTTGCCCGCTTTCCTGCAGATTTGCTGCTATTTGCTTAAGAAAGATTTAGTAGTTAAATTGAGTGCATGGCTAAGCAGAAAAAGTCGAAACCTTTACCAAAGCCAAAAAAAGCCAAGGGGCCGGTGACCCTTGGTCGGACAACATTCATAGACGAAATCTATAAGAAAGTCGAATCTCAGCCTTTAGTAGGACCTAGGAAAGTTACTTCCAAGCAGCCTACTAGTTCCCTTCAAGCCACAGGTTCACCATCTGTAGCCTTTGCTGAGGTGCATAGTCAAACTGACGAACAGGACTTTCAAGAAATTGAAAATTCTATTCCAGAACGATTGCAAGAAGGGAATCTTAGTAATCTTTGTGAAGGAGAAGGGGAAACAGGGGAAACTAGGGAGCCGAGATCTCCTCCTAGGATAACTCAGCCATTGAATAGCCCAGACAAAGGGATTGCGGTAAAAATTATTATTGAAGAGACCCAATCCCCTCCGATAGAAATCCCAGATAGAGGAAGTGCTATTAAAACTGTTCCTGTTAAAGACATTTCTCCTCAACCTAGGAACACCCTTTTAGATATTCTGGAAGGTTATTGGCATATATTTGACCCAATGGCTCAAAATCCGCCAAACACCCAAACCTCTACATTACAATACCCCATAGTGGATTCTGTAGCAAATGCCCCTATGAAAGCAATCCCCCTTCAACACATCCCTACATTTCACAGACTTACATTAGAAGACCCGGATGAATTTTTATTTGAATTTGATGTACTGTGTAGGGGATATGTTTACACCACTGACCCCCAGAAACTAAAATTGTTCCCTTCTACTCTAAAAGGGGCTGCTTTAAGATGGTTTATGGGATTAGGTGGTGGGGTTATAAATAATTGGGAACAAATGAAAGAATCATTTTTGAAAAAATATCAAGACTATTGCAGGTCTAGAGAACTAAAAGATGAAATATTTCAGATGATAGCTAGACCAAATGAAACATTAGAAGAATATGTGAAACATTTCTAGTATAATCTACAAAGATCTCCCTATGCATCATTGCCTTTGCCTGATAACGTGTTGAAAACAACATTAATAAGGGGCATGAAAGAACAATGGATTGAAACATTAAACATTATGGGGAAAGGGGATATTTATCAGGAAAGTTTTGCTGACATAATTGATCTATGTATCAGGAGTTCGAGAGGCAGTACACGAATCGAACCAGCAGAACATGATCGGTTTGCAAGAGAAAACAAAATTCCATCAAAAGGAGTAACGCGTGTAGAAATTGGAAATTTATTTGAAAATTTTAAAACTGATATACTAGGAACACTGACTACACAATTGGACGTTTTGCAGACCAAGCAGAAACAAATGGAGGCAGAACAGAATTTGGCAATCTTCTGCCCCAGGTGCAGGAAGAAGCATAGACATAAGGAGTGTCCACTAGATACAGTCCAGACATGCGCCATCTGTACAAGAGATCACTCTACAGAAAGTTGTCCCTCATTACTTGGACTGAAAGCGGTATATAAGGAAGCAGAAGAAGAACCAGAGGCAGTATATTTACTCAACCAGCGTCGTCAGTGGCAGCCGCGACAAATTGGTATGTTTTCAGACCCAGCTTCTTCTTTTTAGTATCCGCAGTACAATACTCAGCAGTATAATAAATGGCAAAGTTAGTTTCATCCCCCATTTCCAAACTGGTCATCACAGTCATATCCTTCTGCAAACTTGTGGCTAAATCAGACAAGCCAATCTGGTTGGTCGAATCCTCCTTATCCCCCACCATACTGGCAAAACAACCCATACCCACCACAATGGACTCCCCCCACTTCACAAGGTTCAGTCTAGCAGACTAACTGGTAAAGACCAACACAGCAGCCAGTAGGAAATATTCCTTTCCATCAACCTACACTGCCAACCTTACAGCAAAACCCCCAATCTAATCTGAGACCCCAACTCCCAACCCAGCCCAATCCCAATCCAAATAACAGACCGGTCCAAGCACTCCAAATTTTATAAACACTAGAAGAAGGACCCGATATGAGGGAATGCAATGATCTTCAGCTAAGATCTGGGCGTATTATCCAAATAGAGGGAAATAAAATAGTTCAGATTGAAGATCAGTTACCTAGAGAACACCTGTCACAAGAGGAGGATGTGGATAGACAACGGACTCATAATCAAGCAACCACATCCTCTCCCCCGTTCCCAGAACGTTTAGTCATACCTCGACCTATACATCAACCTAATTTTGACATTTTGGGAGAACTACAAAATTTGTACATAAAAATTCCATTCCTTCAGGCCATTCAAGACATCCCGATATACACAAAAACTATTAAAGAATTGTGCATAAGACCAAGAAGGAATATAATAGATAATCCAAGAGTTCAAGTAGTCGGTACTTTATCTGACTTATTATCAAGAAAGGAAACACCTATTAAGTATGAAGACCGAGGAAACCCAATAGTAACTATTCAAATTTATGGTCAAACCCTAACCAATGCCTTAGTTGATCTTGGAGCTGCAATCAATATATTGACAACTGCTACTTGCCAAAAGCTAGGTATCACATCTGCAGAACCCACCTCAACTCTCCTAGATTTGGCTGATCGGTCTGTGGTTAGGCCGGAAGGCATACTACATGATGTCATGGTTTCGGTTGACTCCTGGGAATACCCAACTGATTTTATGATAATAAACCCTAAAACCCGACTTGATGGACATCCATTGATCTTAGGAAGACCTTGGCTCGCTACCATTGATGCCTATATCGGCTGTCGACAAGGGAACATGATCATAACCAAGGGGGCGGATATCAAGAATTTAGTATTATATCCCCCAGCGCAAGCAAGCATCACAATAGTTAAAACTAATAGGCACCTTGTATCATATCTTACTGACAACATTAGATCCCCATTAACTATACAAGAAGCACTAGAGTTCAAAGACCAAAAAGAAGATGATGCCATCAGTAATTTCATTAGTCAAACTGAACTCACATCTCATACCCAGTGTCATATGATAAAAGCAGCATTTGATAACGAAGTAGAAGAGGAACCTCTAAAAGATGCACATGATCACACAATCCCTGTCACTTCAGTTGCACATAGTAAAATTGTGGAAATTAAACCTAGAAAGACCCTAAACATTAATGCCGACCTTACACCCAAACAAGAAACAAAACTCATCCATATCTTAAGAAAATATAAAGAAGCATTTGCATGGGATTACCCTGACATGAAAGGAATTGACCCTCAATTGTGTACACACCACATCTACATAGAAAATGACGCAAGACCTGTTAGACAGCCTCAGAGAAGACTAAATCCTCATCTAAAAGAAGTAGTAAAGGCTGAGCTTCAAAAAATTTTAGATGTTAAATTCATCTACCCTATCTCTGATAGTAAATGGGTCTCCCCGCTTGTGGTGGTGCTGAAAAAGAATGGGAAGTGGAGAATCTGCGTGGACTACATGGAGCTAAATAAGGCAACACAGAAAAATCACTTTCCTCTCTGATTCATCGATCAAGTATTGGACACTTTGGCAGGGAATAAATTCTTTTCTTTTCTCGATGGCTTCAGTGGGTATAACCAAATACAGATTGCCCCTGAAGATCAAGACAAAACTACTTTTACTTGTCCTTGGGGAACATTCGCCTACCGAGTTTTACCTTTTGGTTTATGTAATGCCCTTGCCACATTCCAAAGGGCTATCCTTAGCATTTTTGTAGATCTAATAAGTGAAGGACTGGAAGTATATATGTATGACTTTACTCCATACGAAGATGAGTTTGATCCAGCATTGGAGACACTAGAAAAATTCCTACAACGTTGCATAGCTACCAAGCTTTGTTTAAGCCATGAAAAATGTTACATGATGATGACGGAAGGACTTATTTTAGGACACTATATTTCAGCAGTTGGCATTCAGGTAGACCCAGCCAAAATCCAAATACTTTTGCTTATTCCTACTCCTACTACTCAAACAGAGGTATGTAGCTTTATTGGATTCTCTAGTTATTACAGAAGATTTATAGAACATTATTCACGTATTGCTGCACCATTGTATGCACTCACTGGTAATATTGATTTTCTTTGGACAGAAAAATGTGAACATGCTTTCAACGATCTGAAGAAGCTCGTATCTACAGCCCCAGTCCTTCGGGGACCAAATTGGGATTTGCCATTCCAGATATCATCTGATGCCTCAGATACAACCATTGGAGCGGTCCTTGGACAGGAGGAGGATAGAAAACCATATGAAATTTATTACATTAGCAAAAATCTACCCCCTGCTGAATTAAATTATACTATTACTGAAAAAGAATTTCTAGCTGTTATACATGCTGTTAATAAATTCAGACATTACATTACTGGATATCCTGTTATCTTGCACACAGATCGTTCTGCTATAAAATATCTAGCAAACAAGCCTATCACAAATGGCAGAATAAATAGATGGCTGATTTTATTCCAGGAATTTGATATTACAATCAAGGATCGATCCGGGAAAGAAAACCCGGTAGCTAATTTCCTCTCAAGAATGTCAAAACCAGTCGATGCAACAGTAGTTGAAGATCAATTTCCAGATGAGCATCTCTTTGTCGTTGCTGTTCAAACACCCTGGTATGCTGATGTCGCCAATTAACTAGCAGTAGGTAAGTTACCAAAGCATCTAACCTCTAATGAGCGAAAACGGGTTTTCCAGCGAAGTACCAGATTTTTCTGGATTAGGGGCTATTTGTTTCACACAGGGGCAGACATGCAAATCAGGAGATGCGTTCAACAAGACGAAATTTTTGATATATTGAAAGCATGCCATGACCAACCATGTGGTGGACATTTCGCTGATCTCACTGCACATAAAGTATTACACACAGGGTATTATTGGCCCACAATTTTTAAAGATGCAAAGAAATTTGTCCAAGCATGTGACAGTTGCCAAAGAGCGGGACGCCCTACTCACTCGGATGAGATGCCTTTGAAACCACAGTTAGTCATTAAACCATTTGAGCGTTGGGCTCTTGATTTCGTGGGACCAATTAACCCACTATAAAACCAAAAAACATACATTTTGGTGGCAATAGAATACGTCACCAAGTGGGTTGAAGCAGAGACCTTGCCCAGGGCTACAGAAGAATCTGTTATACAGTTCCTGCTCCATCTATTTGTGCGCTATGGCCTCCCTAGAGAGATAATTACAGATGGAGGGCCATAGTTTGCTGGGAACAGAATAGCGACAACACTCAACAATTATCATGTTCAGCATAAAATTACCACCCCATATCACCCACAGGCAAATGGGCAAGT
>APFE030303631.1:74754-130557 GCA_000404065.3 Pinus taeda
TTTTTATTTATTTTTATCTTTTATTTTTATTATTTTTATTATGGATCATCAAACATAGCCTTTTGAAAAATTTCCCTAGGACCTAGGACTTAAGACGCATGAGGGGATTAACATTTCCTAACCCTCAAGACACTTTTCATCATGACTTTTACAACTTTTACATTTTCAAGGGGGAAAAGCCCTTTGACATAGACCCTCATAGACTACCCAGTTCTCGACCAAACATAATCTAGCAGATCAACACTCTAGGATTCTCCTAAGACTCTAATGATAAAATTCATTCCGGCTTTGAGGTCAGGTTGAAGGAAAACTCTGCCGATCATGGATCGGTGAGACGAAAAACCTTCCGGAATGAAGATTACCACTAGAAAATTAGGTCCACCTAGGCAATTTACATACAAGACTCAGCTCTGCTAAGATTATTTACATCAAAATGCAGATTGGGTTTACAACTTAATATGATCAGGAGAATGACGATGACTGTTGAATGGCACGAACTTCTCAATCAAGCATTGTCCCTTTTTGCGAAGAAAAAAGGGGTGTACTGCCATGGGTAGGGTAGTTGACACGCAGCGGTCAGCATCTGACTCTACTTGGGGACACATTGCTGCACTATAGGAATGTGAGAATCCAAAATCTGCATCCATGCAATACCCAACAAAACATAAGTAGCTTCCATTAAAAAATCATCATATAACATTTAAGCACATGAAAGATAGAAGCTCTTCATTTATCAGCTATCTAATAACATGAAAAGTAAATCTAATCCTAAAACAGAAAACGAAATGCTGAAAATGACAAGGAGTAGGGTTAGAAATACAATACAAAGGATGCCCCATGGCATCAGATATCATCTTTGAAGAACAGCTTGAGCATTTGGCCATTCGCAGGTAGATTAAGTGGTTCGCCATCCAATCTGCTCAAGTGGAATGAGTTTGGTCCGGCTATGTCTCGAATGATGTACGGTCCAAGCCACAAACTGTCGAATTTCTTATGTTTTCCTGGTTTCTCATTTTTGCGGTCCCAAAGCAATACCATATCTCCCACCTGCAAAGATCTAGATCGAGAATATTTATCAAAGCTTTTCTTAATGTTAGATTGATTTTTACATATAGCATTAAAAGCTGTCCTACGAGCCTCATCTAACTCCACAATCTGATCTATTCTATTTTGAACAATATCTTTGTCAGTAGAAAAATTTTGAAGGAGATGATAAGCTGGAAACTTAAGGTGCACAGGTAAGGTTACATCCAAGCCGTAAACTAATTCAAAGGGAGATTTACCAGTAGCTTTCTTCTTAGTGATTCTATCTGCCCATAAAGCATACTTGATTTTTTTATCCCATGATCTCTTATTATCTCCTACTATCTTCTTGATAATGGTTATGAGATTCTTGTTACTTGATTCAACCAGACCATTACCCTGAGGATTTGACGAATGAGATAAGACAATGCCATACTTGAAACAGAAAGATGAAAACTCTGAGGAACTAAAAGCTTTGGCATTGTCAGTAGTGATCTTGGCAGGGACACCAAATCTAGTAATGATGTTATTTTCAATGAAATCCATAATAACCTTTTCAGTGCATTCTTAGCGGAATGGGCCTCAACCCACTTAGTGAAATAATCTGTAGCAGTCAAAATCCATGAGTAGCCATTGCTAGAATTTTCATGGAACTTCCCTATGAAGTCCAGACCCCAATGCTGAAAAGGTGCCTCTACAATGACAGGTTGTAGGGGCAGGGCAACAAGCTTCTGTTTCCCAGTGAATAGTTGACAGGCTTGACAATTTCTAATGAACCTATGCACATTAGAAAAAATTGACGGCCAATAATAACCAGCTCTCAGGATTTTGTGGGCGGTAGTTCTAGCAGCATAATGACCACCACAAAATCCTGAATGAAACTCAGAAATTAATTTCTTGGACTCAACGTCATCAACACATCTAAGCACTATTCAGGATTTCGCCATCCAAGGCCATCCTTCATAATGCAATACTTAGTGGCTTTTAATCTAAGAGCCCTTCTCTTATGAGCAACTAAATGGTTAGGACACGCAAGATTAATCAAGTAATAAACTATGTCCTTATACCACTCATGCTCTCCTAATCTTTGCAACTCAGGCGAAGCTAGATTGCTAACACAAAACAAACCAAGAGTCTTTTCATTACTTTCAGTCAACATTTGAGCCAAACCTTGGCCTTTAACTAGCTTAGTGGGTCTGATCTCTAAATCATATTCTTTTATCTTAGTAACCCACCTAGCACGAGTCCCTAAACAATCAGTTTGAGTTAATATATCTTTAACAGCAAAATGTGGGACGAAAGCAATGATTTTAGAATATCCCACATAAGTTTTGACGTGCTTTAGAGACTTGACCAAGGCATAAGCTTGTTTTTCCATGGTATTGTACTTCAATTCAGAATTTTGAAGTGCTCTACTCATGAAAGCAATGGGCTGCTCGTGACCATCTTTATTCTTTTGAAGCAGGACACCAGCAATGGTATCTTTGGAAGCGAAAGAAAAAATCATGAAATCCTTGGAGTAATCGGGACTAACTAAGACGGGAGCTCTTGAAATAGCACATTTGATTTTTTGAAAAGCCCTTTTGTCGTCTTCTTTCCAAACAAATTTTGCATCTTTCTTCAGAAGGCTTTGAATAGGCTTAGCTATTTCTGCGAAATTTGGAATAAATATTCTAATGAAATTTATCTTTCCAAGGAAAGATTGAAGGGTTTTGAGATTATGAGCAAGGGGAATCTTTTGAATTGCTTCAATTCTTTCAAGATCGATCTTGATTCCATCCTTAGAAATAATATGGCCCAGTAATTTCCCTTCAGTTACCCCAAAAACAGATTTAGTTGGATTCAAAGAAATCCCGTATTCTCTACATATATCGAAAACCTGCCTAAGATGATTTACATGACTGATACCATCTTTAGAGAAAACAGTAAGATCATCTTGATAAATATCAATAAATTTCTTGATTAATCCCTTGAATGCATAATCCATTGCCCTCTGGAATGTAGCCCCAACGTTTGTTAATCCAAACGGCATTCTGATGTATTCGAAGGTACCCCATGGTGTGGTGAATGTGGTTTTATGTCAATCTTCCCTTTTAACCCATACCTGATTGTACCCGGAAAATCCATCTAGTAGTGACATCATTCCAGAACCGGTTACCCTTTGCAACAAATTTTCCATGTTTGGCAAAGGGTAATTGTCCTTCTTGCATGCTAGATTAAGGTTTCGGAAATCGACACAAAGCCTTATCGTACCATTCTTTTTCCTAGCAATCACCAAATTTGAACACCATGTCGAATGCCTAGTTTGAGCAATAATTCCTACTGTAAGCATTTTCGCAAGATCTTTTTGAACTAAAGGGGCTAATTTAGGATTAATTTGCCTAAGTTTCTGGCGAAAGGGTTTAGCATTTTCATATTTTAAAGGGATAGTATGTTCCATGACATCTTCCCTATAACCCTTCAATTCATCATAATAAAAGGCTAAAACATCTCGATATTCGCGAAGTAAATCAGTTAACCTTTTCCTTTCCTCCATACTAGTACATTTACCGATTTTAACAATTTTTGGGTTTTCAGAGGTACCAATGTTTATTTCGAGATACTCGCCTAGATCCATCTTATTTTCTTCTCTCAGCTTCATGGCATCATGCCGATCAAAATATTGCTCTAAGGCAACTACATTCCTCGGAGTAGGATTTATGATATGCTCATGATTTAAAGCTCCATCCTGCTCAGAATCTATCCGGAAACCTTCAAACTCATCCAAACTGTTAAGAAAACGGATGACTTGCTTTTCATCATTGAAAACCTGCCAATGCTCTGAGTTATCTGGAACAGATGGTCTAAATATTACTTCCATTTTCATCTTATCTTTAATTAGCTCATCAGATAACTGTAAAGTAGTAGCAGCTACAACAAGTTCATCTGCCAAACTATTTTTCTCTCTCGGAATGGCTTCGAGGTCAAGGGCATCAAAGTGCTCCATAGTATCCCACACAACATTTATATAGTTATTTAGTCTATGATTTTTGCATGTAAATTTGTTTTTAAGCTACATGATGACCAAATCAGAATCCCCCTTAATGCTAAGCAACTTAATCTTCAAATATTTTTCCAATTCAAGGCCCAACAATATAGCCTCATATTCAACGACATTGTTGGTTGCTTCAAGTTCTAATCGATAGGCAAATTTGAAAATGTGATCAAGGGGAGATTTAAGCATTATTCCAGCACCTTTGCCATGCCTAGATGCCGCACCATCGAAGTACATATACCAAACTTTATCCTTGAGATCCTTAATCTTATCATCGGGAGGAATTATGAAATTAGACATGATGGCATAGTTCCCAATGTCAGATTGCTCTTCGATTATCTCGTTGTGAGGCTTGTTAGGATCCTCGACGTGAATTTTTCTTTCAGGCTCTCTATTTAGCCTTACAAAACCATCACCTCTAGGAGAAGGAATCATAGCATATGACCAATTCATTTGAATTCTTCCTCCTAGATCAGAGGCCCACTTTCTGGATAATAGCATACCCCAGGCATAAGGCACATCCACAACAACAATATCCATGACAATCATGATGTCTGGGTAAACTGATAAATGAACTTGCAAATCTTTGATTAAACCATGCACTTTAATTTTCTTAGAATCCATGGCACATATGTTATAGTAAGGTCTAGAAACTCTTAAGTTAAGTTGTTCCATGACCCTTTTAGTCATTACACAAGCTGATGCACCAGAATCCAACATGCAATTATTCAATTTATATCCACTAATTAACAAGGTGATAAAAAAGGGCTGGTGATCTTTGTTATCAGCATCTAAGCTTTGCAAGAATATGGGAGCATCATGATAGTCAATTTCCGGAGTCTTCTGTTGAGAAGTATTTATTTGAGGACCTTGGATAGCTTTTAGCAATTTGTCTCTTTGGGAAGGGATTTTGGCAATCTCGGAGACAGGAACCCAGATTTTGGCATTGTTAAACCAACTTTCCAAATCTACATCTAATCCAGAGTTTTCACCAGGGAAAAAAGTTCAAGGGGGAATTCGATTCCCGCTTTGATCTTTATGCCTTCTCTGATAGGTCAAACCCTTATCTCTAGCAATTTCCAGGATTTGCTCGGGAGAGGGTTTTTCACCATATAACCTAGCCAAAATGTCGTCTTCATTTTCAAGGTTATTTATACTAAAAGCTAATGAAGGATTAAATACGTCATGACTCTTCTGCTTGACCTCTATCCAATCATTCATAGACAAAGGAAACTTGCTACCTACTACATTTATTTGATCACTTGTTCCAAACATTCCATTATCTAAAATTCTTCTAACGATGGGACAAGTGGCCTCTTCATGAAGAGCATCACAAACCCGACAGTAAGGGGGAGTATTATCAACCAAATTAGCTAGTGGGTTAGGAGGTCTCTACTCACTAGATTGGCCCTTCCTTTGCCAATTGTTATTTCTATTATTATTATTTCGAGGCTGGAAATTTTGTGTTTGCGTTCTTTCCATTTGGGCCAACCTATTATGTAAAGTGGCTATTTCCTTAGTATGATTAAGTTCCATGGTTTCAATCTTCTGAAGCAATTTTATAACAAGTTCACTTTCAGGTTCTTGAACTGCTTTTCCTTTAGGTTCTTTCATTTTGGTAGTAGCTTTGTCGAAACCTGGGATCTCATATTTTCCAGATGTTGCCCTGTCCTTTTCAAGTTCTATAGCTAAGGCTTGGCAATCCCTATAATCATTAAGTCTAGCATGCCTTAACTCATAAGATGGCTCAGGACTAAAGGCATCGATGTAAAAGTTTCGAAGAGACTTGTCAGTAGGTTTATAATCTTGAGGTAATTCTTTAATAATATCATTAAACCTTTTATTAAATTCTTCAGCAGTTTTGTTTTCTCTCTTTTCGATTATGTTGATAGCTTTTACAAGATGTCTTCCCTCTCGTTTATCCCCATACTTTTCTTTAAAGGCGTTAACAATCAATTGTAAGGAATCAAATGAATTTTGAGGCTTTTTGGTAAACCAATCTAGAGCGTCACCCTCCAAAGTTAGAACAAAAAGGGTCATTTTAACATCTTCATGATTAAAATCAGCAAACCTTGCATATTTCCCCAACCATGAACTAAAATCTTTCAGATGCGAATTGGCACTGATTGCGTTGTCTCCCTGAAATATAGGCAATTTATCCATTCCATGTTTTGGAGTATCATTGGGATAACCTAGAATATTAACAAAGTTACATGGGGAGAAAATGTCCATGATGTCGTGCTCAACTGGACGAGTAAAACGTAGATGGATATCAGAAAGGGCTTCTTGTCCGAGATTAACAAGAAGTGTACGAGAAGAGAGTTTGTGTAATCGTACTCTGAGGTCCCTTTCAGGATCAGGAGTAGGATTGCACAGACTACTTGGATGCCTTCTAGTATACACCCTTGAAGATAATATATGAGGTGGAGTCGCCACCCGGACAGGAAGTGAAACACGACAAAGCTCGGAAGGGAAGGACCAAGGACAGAAAAACTCTGTCCCCAGCAACGGCGCCAAAAAATGTTGTCGCACGGATCGTCACGACAACACTCAAATCAGGGGCTGTCACTCTAATCCCCGATCTCTCCGTTTAGGCCTGTCTCCCGTGGCTAAGGGGGGTAGACCCTGTAGGAAAGTGGAAGACCAACTGTGAACCAGTTGGTTTGGGAGACACGAAAGAGAAAAGCACTAAATGGATTTGTTCAATTTAATGGACCAGTGCCTTATGGGTTTAACGTTTAAACGATTACTCACTGTATGTTGCAGAAATGTAAACCATGTATAGCAATCATTTATCATCAAATAACTTGGACAATGCAAGATATCCAGTAAAATCACAGTGTTTTTTAACGATGATCTGGCAATTTAAAAAAAAAAAGATACAACCATGTAAATTTAACCAGATATTATATTTAAGCATGCCAAATCACATAAATGATAAACATTAATCCCACATCAAAATTTTAGTCTCAGCAATAAAACGTGATAAAATTCCCAGGCTAAAACTTCAACTGGTAAAAAGTATTTCCATGATGTATTTTTTATGCTTTTCATATAAAATAAAATTCTAAAGCTAAAAATCTAAACTAAAAGAAAATTTAAAATCTAATCTAAAGCTCTAAAGAAATATATTTTTTATGATTTTTTTTTTTTCTTAAACAAAAAATAAAAAAGGGAAAATCTATTTTAGATCTATACTAAAAAAAAAAGAATCAAAATTTAAAAGAAAGTCAAAACCCTAACTTTAAAATCTAAAACGCAACCCTTTTTCTTTTTATGAAATTTTATTTTATTTTTTATTTTTTATTTTTTAACTTTTAAATAATCAACTAAAAATTTAATAAAATTAAAATTATAGAAAAAAAAAAAATTTAAATCTAAAATTTAAAAGCCAAATCCTAACACATATTAACATATATATATATATATATCAAAACTAAACTAAACAAACATGAATACGTGACTCACCAAACCCTTTAAAAATGCAAACGATTTATCTATATGCTAAACGCATGAACCGAATAACAAAAACGCTTTTTGGTTATGAACCTACGCATGAAACGAAATAGCTATATGCTAAAGCCTTTACGCCCTAAAGAAAAATGAATAGACGTGTGATTTTATAAACCGACTATCTTACCACACAGGAATTGTCTTACGCATACCTAGCCCGTGATCTCTTGCTTGCAGATCGATCAACAACGGATGGATGTCGTCTGTGGTTTTGCAGCTTCTGACAATTATGTAGAACCATGCTAAATTTCTGCGTTGATCAGAAGCTTTTTCGATGGCAAGGAATATGTAAATGCAGGCTGGACAAGGACTTGGAACGCAGGTCAGTGGATGGTGAGCGTACGAGGAGCTGCAACTACCGATGGAAAGTGATGGTCTACTCAGCGATGAATAAAACTACGTGGCAGGAGTATTTTCATGAGGGGTTTCAGACTTAAATGGGACAGAGATCGAACGAATCGCCGAATAGAAAGTAATGATATGTGCAGGTCGATCCTCCTTTGACGATGAGCAGGGGTCTATGAAAAAGCTGTAAGGCAATATGCAGGGAGAATCGATGGAGAACACGCACAAGGTAGTGAGGAAAGCGCTAGAGGTAGTAAAGACAGCGATGAAAATTGCAGAGGGAGGAGCTACCACGATGGGGAATGAATCAAAGTCTTGGCAGCGATGTTGCGGCTATGTGAAGGGTTGTGTGGGAGAAAGCGCTGAGAGAGAACTGTGTGAGGGAGATCTGAAGCATTTGCACAAAGATGCTATGGCTGTGGAGAAGAAAGCTGCGTGAGAGATAAAAAGCCAGCGAGTGGGCGGCTGCAAGAAAAATTTATGGATGATAACGTGCAAGAAGAAACCTGTGCGGGAAATTGATGGGAGCTTGTTGCAGGCCCAGGGCAACACAAAAAAAAATTCAAAGAAAAAAAATTCCGCAGATAATGAAAACCCCAGGCAGCGAAACAGCGGCCCTGAAAAACTTGATTTTTCCAGAATTTTTTTTTTTTATCACAGGTCTGCAACCTGCAAATGGCAGGCAAAAATCCGGAAAGTATACACAAATTTTTTAAAAATGAAACCCTGTGAAACGATTAAAATTTTTCAAAATTATAGCTCTATAAAGCCATATTTGTCAGTTATCATCAAAATATCTTCAGAAAACCTCAGATTTTCTAATGAAAATGCTTTAAAAATCTCTCATGCAAATAATAAAACAAACTAAACGATTAACCCAAGATCAAAACCAGCTGGGCTCTGCAAAAAGTGCTTATGGGAGTTGGCTGGTTCAACCGAGAACTTCCCCAAACACCCACTCATCCTCAAGGGTTTCCTGCACAGCTCACTTCAACCGTCAAATAAGAGAGAAAAAGCAGTACTAGATCTCAAAAACAATGGAGATACCTGCCATTACATCAAAAACCCTAATACTACTCAAACCCTAGCATGTGAACAAGATACCTATGCTCAACAATACTCTTCATTAAGCTGTTATCAACGACTGAAAAACAAAATATGCAGAAATGAAATGGCTCACAACACTTTAAGAGAGTAACACCAGCAAGATTTTGACCCCAAAGTAGACCAGAAAAGTTTACAAGAGAGCTTCTTCAGCACAAGACTCAGATCCAATATGATCTCAAATGACCCCTAGCACCCTATTTAAAGGAAAAAATCCCAACAGCTAGTTTGAGTGATCCATGTCAAAATGATCTCGACCATCGATGAGGATCAAGACATCTCTTAATCTCATCCATCGAATTTTTTAATGCATTAAAAATTGAAATTCTCAAAATATTATTATTTTATTATTTTTTTAAAATTTTTAGTATTTTTATTTTTTATTTATTATTTTTATTATGGATCATCAAACATAGCCTTTGGAAAAAATTTCCTAGGACCAAGGACTTAAAATGGGTGAGGGGATTAACATTTCCTAACCCTCAAGACACTTTTCATCATGACTTTTACAACTTTACATCTCAAGGGGGAGAACCCATTTGACATAGACCCTCATAAACCACCTAGCTTTGCGACCAAACATAATCTAGTAGATCAACACTCTAGGATTCTCCTAAGACTCTAATGATAAAATTCATTCTGGCTTTGGGGTCAGGTTGAAGGAAAACTCTGCCGATCATGGATCGGTGAGACGAAAAACCTTCCGGAATGAAGATTACCACTAGAAAATTAGGTCCACCTAGGCAATTTACATACAAGACTCAGCTCTGCTAAGATTATTTACATCAAAATGCAGACTGGGTTTACAACTTAATATGATCAGGAGAATGATGATGACTTTCGAATGGCACGAACATCTCGATCAAGCATTGTCCCTTTTTGCGAAGAAAAAGGGGGTGTACTGCCATGGGTAGGGTAGTTGACACGCAGCGGTCAGCAGACTCCACTGCATGGAGATCAGCAGCTTTGAGATATCTTAAAATAGACCGGATTGCAAGAAGATACGCTCCCATGAGCTGAGATCACATTCCAAGGTTCCCAAATAAAATTCCGAAGGTAGATTGGTCACAGAATCTTCCTATGTTTAAAGATGATGGTAAGAAGGATGCTGCTTTACATCTAGTTCGATTTCACATGCATATTCGCAAATTGAAGGTTGATTTTCCTGAAGATTGCTTAATGAAGATATTCATGGCCACTCTAGAAGGTGAAGCCAAATCTTGGTATGAAAATTTGCCCGCTACTTGTATTTATAGTCTAAAGGATTTTCATGACCTGTTCATTGAAAGATATAAAGACTCTTATCCATCATTGAATCTAGTTCATGATTATTGCAAGCATGCTTATGGTTTTATTGAGAGCCTTGAAAAATCTTATGCGGATGTTAATTTTATGGATCATGATATCATGGAAGCCCTGTATGAAATTCCCTTTCAGCAGCCTAAAGACAATCATGAAAATTTGCAGCATGATCAAGATTGTAGTACGGTGGAAAATGAAGGAATTTTGCATCTTGATAGTCAACATGAAATACATGAAATGGATCAGCAGCATGAGGAAAATTTATATACTCCTTCGCTTGAAAATATTGAAGACAATCACTGTTTGAGCAAAAGGAAACAAAAGGCCTTATCTCCTTTGTCGGAAGATGAGATAGATCAACTCTTGCATAGTCATGTTCCAACTCAAGCTAAAGTAGATTTGCAATGCACACATGGTCAAGAAAGTGTTGGTGAAACTTCCTCCTCTTTTGAAAAGGATGACAGTCCGGTGAACATCTTTATAGATCAGCAGATTGAAGATGTCCATATGACTGAAAGTGATGAAAGAAAAAGGGTCGGTTCAGATTTGTCCATAGAAGAAGACAAAGTTTTGGGTCCAAATGTTCTCATGTCATCAGAACAAAGCCTTCATGAAGAGGTAATCCAATCAGCTCATGGACAACAAGATGAGAACTTTGTTCAAGTAAGTGAAAAGCTTTCTTTAGATGAATGTATGGTAGATGATAAAAATGTTAGTGTTGGGTTTCAAGAATCATCCGAAGTTGCTTTGATTGATGAATGTTATGAATGTAATGAGAATATGGCTGTCATATCATGTCAAGATGATAAAAAATCTATTCAGACTGTAGAAGACCAGAGCAATCAAAATTTCCATTCAGATTCTTCTTCATATGTCTCATGTCTTGAAATGTTTTTTGAAGAGGAAATCAACTCATCTACTTGTTTAGAATTGTTTGAATACTAGGAACATACTTTTTCTGAAGTACATTATGAAGGAAGATCAGAATCAAAAGAAAAAGACATCTTGTTTCTTCAGCAGGAGGTAAATCTTCATGTTTTTCATGATCCAATGGCAGATTTGTTGTAGACATCAGTGAAGGTCATTATTGCAGTATTCAGTGATGAAGCAAATTATGGCCAATGGTTTTGGATGCCCAGTTACCAATATCAATTATTGACCAGAAGATCTCATCAGAAGAATCATTCAAGAAGCCACCTTCTTGATTGGTTACATTGGTAGTTTGATATAGTTTGATGATATATAGTCTTGTAAGAAATAAAGGTGGTCATGCACTACCACCAAGCTTTAAGTTTTAAGTTCAGTTCGTAGTGTTTTGAGTCAAGTTTTTTAGTCATGTCAGTTTGCATTGAGTCAGTTTCAGTCAATAAACTGAGTCATGTTGGTTTGTCGGAATAATGACTCCATAGCCCAATGGACAAAAGGCACTGTCTAGCTCTTCCAGAGATCTGTTGTTCTTGGCACCTCCAAGGAGCTACCAACCCCCATTGGAGCCAATGTTAGTGTCAGTCTTTGCAGCCTTCTTCCAGTGATCAAACATGCTCTTACACAAGTGATTTTAAGGTGTCAAGGTCAAATTTTATCATTTCAGTGAGTCTTCAAGTAAAATTTGGTCACTAGGCATTAGGTCTAGGGTTTGATTTTACCCTTGTTAAAGTTGTCCAAATGCTGTTCCATGTCACCATTCAGCTGATTCTACCATCATTCAGAAGGTTTTCATCATCATGTCAAGTTCCATTGGGTCATTTCACACCTTGTTCATGTTTCAGTTGCGCCTATGGCAAGGTTCATTTCCCTCTCCTAGGGTTTTGAAGCTAATTTCTCTTGGATAGTCAAATCATCGGAAAACTTGTATCCTGATGTTCATACACCTTCCCCTATCCCTAAAATACCTTATCAAACACTTCCCATCACTGAGATCCCCCAAATTCCTTATTTTCGCATAAACCCTAGTTTCTTGCTACAACCTGGCAATTTTCTATGGTTGGGCCTGTGTTTTGCTTTTTTGGACCCCTTCCCCTCACTCAATTTATGAGATTCCACTTTTCCCTACTTCCTATCATCCCTCCAAACTTCCCAAAATTTCCTCAAGAATTTAGAAGCTCCCTATCCCCTTCATTCCGCTTCATTTCGGCAAATCCCTTGTCCCACACATCGGGATATGTTTCACTCAAATAATGTTTCTGAGCAATGGAAGATGAATTTGAAAATACTGAGAGAGGTTTTTGTTTACAACAAACCAAGGAATAAAAACCGCCTTCACTTTTTACACAGGTGTCATTGTTTTGAAGAAATGTCAAAAATACAATTGTCTCAAGAGAATTGATGCACCTCTGGAGCGACCTAGGGAAAATCAAGTTTTCTCCTAGCTCTGTTGGCCAAATGACTTTCTTTATGATCCAAATTATAACTAGAGACAATTATATTTCCAATGAGCTATCATGAGCTCAATGTGGATTTGAGGAAGGCATTCAAAAGTTGACTGTAACAGCACTCTGCCTTTAGATAGCCTCATTTGGCACAGTTCGACTAGTCTTGGGAGATTTGATTTTTGATAGAGAAAATGAACTCTAAATAGAAAAATTCCAGTTGGATTAGAAAGTAGACACAAATATATTTCCAATGAGCTATCCTGAGCTCAATTTGGGGTTGAGAAAGACATTCAAAAGTTTCCCGCAATAGCACTCTGCCTTGAGGCAGCCTCATCTAGCACAGCCAGTCTTGGGAGATTTGATTTTTGACAAGGAAAATGAACTCCAAATCAAAACATTTCGGTGGGTTCGGAAAGTATATAGGACAGGCTTTCCAACAAGCTATCATATGCTCAATTTGGACATTGGGAAGGCCTTCAGAAGTCACCTGGAAAAGAGCGCGACGCACAGGAGGAGGAGTGCGACGGTTTTATAAATATCTTCACTCCATATGGTCAGTTATACAAGTGGCAAAGGAAGGCAAAGGGTTACCCAAGCCATTTTTCATGTTTGTGGTGCTACACCTGTATTTGATGGTTGTCTCTCCACCTTCATTTGGTGACCCTTGGTCGTTCTATCTCTTCATAGCACATTCTATATATTGTATGCAAACCATTTGCAAAGCAAGTTGGTGGGTTGGCATGTAACTTCTGGGAGACTGTGGGAAAGAAACTTTGTTTCTGCATTGTATATTTCTACAGAGAATTAATGAAAGCCAGCAGCTCTAATTCATGGGATTCATGTGGTTGTGAGTGTAGCAAATGTGCGCCATGTTTCATATGTATCTTGTTATGTTTCATAGTTCATTTCATATTCATTTCTGGTGAAATTTTTCGAGTGAGATCAGGTAGAATTCAATTATATTGCTCTACCTGTGGGAAAATTTCATGTGCAGTGTTTCATACTTCTGTTGAAAAGGATTCATGTTGTCCATTCCCTTTTCACCTTCTTAATCAATCTCTCCATTTCTTTGTTATGTTCCATAGTTTCATTTCGTATCCATTTCTGGTGAAATTTTCCGAGTGACATCAGGTAGAATTCAATTCTATTGCTCTACCTATGGGAAAATTTCATGTACAATGTTCATTCTTCTGTTGAAAAGGATTCATGTCGCCCATTCCCATTTCACCTTCTTAATCAATCTTTCCATTCCGCCATATTTTAAAACTAAATTGCTATGCTTTCAACCTACCTTGCCTCACGAAATAATTTGTGCCTTCATGTTAAGTTCTCTGTTCATTGAGGTCCAGTGGTCCCATAACATCCCAGAAACACAGTCATTCATAAAAATCACCCCTTATTATAATTTTCACTTACTAGCCTAAGACAAATAGTTCATTGTAAGTCATCTCAGGCTATTTCATTTACTTATTCACTGAGTGTGACTCGGAGAGAGCCCTCTCCTGTTTTGGTAGGGCTAGCTACCAGACTGAGCGTGGTTTGTGGTTACCCTGAATTTTGCCTTCCTTCAGCCTAAGGCAGATTTAGGTGCTAACACCTTCATCATGCTTAATCCTATGTTTCATGTGTAGGAGGAATTGTCAAAGGGAAAGGACATTCACTAAAGCTTATTTACTAATTTCCCCTCATTTCACTAGACCCCCACATACTTAGTTTATTAATTTTCCCTCATTATTCCTTCATTACTTTTCATCCCCTAATTTTGTCCCCTTCTTGGTTCCAAAGCACCCCTTCCCTCTTCATTTTCCCTTGTAAAAACCCTTCCCCTTCATTTTGACCTTTTTTCCCTTTGTTTCACACATTTCCCTAGACATTACCCTTTAAAAATCATTCCCCCTTCCTAAAACCCCTTTCCCTAGTGTGAAACCCATTCCCATCACAAATAATACATTCCCCCCTTATTAATTTCCATTTTTCCCTTAAAAACCCACTAAACCCCTTATCCTAAGTTATTTCCTAAAGTCCTGCTTTATATATTTAAACCCCCGCTATAATTTCCCGACCCTCACTAAACCTTAGAAAGTATTAAACCCACAGTATTATTTAACCCAGGCCCTGCCAACCACATCCCAACTCCGTCCGCGCAACTTCGCAGCGCGATAGCCCTCCGATCTCCCACCTCCAGATCCAATGGCGCATATCCATATCGGGTAGTTTCATCATCTCACAGTTAAAGGTCCAAAATCACACGAGATTCATGGTTTTGGCCAAGCACTGTTTCAGTACGTGGTGGCACCAGATTATATTGCGTGCTCGCGAAAAATACCGCCCTCCACCCAAAAGCGGTGCGATATGGCATGAAAATGCCTCCCCGCGTAAAAGAAAACTACCCATTGTTCATTTACCAAATCTCGCGCCAAAATGTAACTATTGTTGGTTAAAAAGCCGAAAAATCACCCTTTCACTCTTTTCACTCATTTTCGCTGCAAAAAAACTCTGTTAACCAATGCTGAAACCTTGAACCTTTGCACAACCATTTTAACCACGTTTTGCAACCAGAAGACGCTGCAGAAACCAAATTGAATCATTAAATAGACCATTGAAGCCTCATAAACATCTACTGCTACCACAGAACTTTGTTTGCGCACCAAATTGCCATTTTCCAAGTATTCTTGAAGGAACCAGAATGGCCCTGTAATTTAAGCTATGCACAGTAATTATCAAAAGGTTAATTAATTAAATTAATTAAAAAACCTTGTTGCACTAAAACCTTACTGTGCATCTAAAATCCCTCTTCTACAGACTGTAATTACCCTCCCCATTGTTCTAGAGCTTCTGACCTTACTCCTAAAGCCAGAGAAAAGGTAATTTGGTTGAATAATCCAAATTATGGCTTCCCAAAGCACTCTAGATGTAAGACCCCTGCAAACCCCTCACCTGGATATTGACCACCTCCCATTGGCCAATAGAGATTTTAAAATTAAAGACATTGTTTCCCCTAGCCATCTGCTGAAACTCCACTGCTGGAGTAAAGATAAATTCCTGAACCAGAATGATGACATTCACCTATGGGAATCAAATTTTCCCAAATACTTGTTCCCACAGGTATACCGATTCCCAGAAATCATCCACTTCTGCCAAGCTTGATATGTCCCGAGTCAAAGAGCCATAGTCTCTCCTAACCAACAGATTTTATTCACCATTATTGCAAAGTCAATAAATCAAATGTTGTAGATCCAGCCAAACCCAAATGAGACTCCACTTTCCATTGAAGCCTTACTTGAACTCTACACAAAGTTGGACCTTCCCAAGAGAGCTCAAATCTTTCAGACTTTCATCATAGAAGAGTCTCATACTCCTATAGATAGTCCTCCATATGCTGCCACCATTTTCTCTGAGAGAGCCAGATAAATTATAACCATGCTCTCTTGTATTCTAGGATACATCACAGATGAGCATGTAGATGAGGCTATACTTACTTTCCTTTCTATTTTTTTCCCAGACAAGCCTCCAACTACAGTTTTTAACTTTGCTCAGTTCTTAGCAGACAAAATCCATGAGTAGTTTATCAGATTACCAAATGAAAGAGTATTCAAATACTCTTCAGTATTGTTTCACATGTTCATATATTTTCAGTCAGACGGGTTTCTAGTCAGCATCCAAAAGTTAGACACTAAGGGCCATTCAAGGTCTGTCATCTTTTGGACACCATTAATCCAAAGATATTCCACTGTTTTTAGTATAAATAGTTCATTGATTCCTTTGTTCAACCAATTATAAACATGCTAACCAGTAGCAATCAACCTGGGATCAATGATGAGATTAAGAGAGTTTTACAGTTGTCTAAAAACAGTAGAGTGGGACACTGGTATCTATACCGAGACCACACTGAAATCAAGATATATGGATGCCAACTCACTCTCTACAAGCTGCGCAAATACCTCCCCATGAGAATATTTGCATTAGAGTATTTGAGGAAAATCATAAACTTATATGAGGTCAATTTTCTGTCAGCTAGGAAGAAAACTCAGTTCAAGATCAAAAACCAACTGGGCCCTTTTATTTGTAATAATAGGGAAGCTGGACAAGAAGCAGAGAAAATGTTACAGTAAATGAAGTTCAATAACAATTTTATGTGGCAGTATGACCCTAATGGAGTCATCAACAAGTTAACGCTCAAGTTCAAATTAATCCCTTTTATGCATGAGTCTAGGCCAGATATTGAAAGATATGCCAACTAGTAAGAGTGGTTGGAAAATACCTTATTAGATGTAGAAAATACCTTGATAGATTTGGAAAGGCAGATAGATACTAGTTCCTTTCTATAGGTTCCAACCCTACAAGAACAAATGGGTATTAGTCCCATTGTACATACTCTAGCCATGCAGGAAAAAATGTAAAAATAACCAGGGAAGACGGTTCTAACTTTGGAATGGATACTACAGATCACAGGTTTGAAATCAGTTACAAGAAGAAGCCCAAGCTTAATCCTGTAACTGAGCAAGAGAACACCATCGAGATAGTTGAAATCATTGATACCGACATAATGGTTGAAAAGAGTAAAGGTCTAGAAGTTTCAAAGGAAACTCATCAACCTTCTACCTCAAAAACTCAAATTATTGAAAAACAGCTTAGTATTGAAGTCTCTTCATCCAGCAAACCAGTGGATAAAGAGAAAGATATAAAAGAGAAGTACAAAGAAATCAAGTTGAGGAATAAGGCATTAAAGGCTGAAACATATGCCTAGTACTTCAAACAGACACCTGCCAATCAGAATAGATTAATGTCAGCCTTTGACATTAAAACTAGTAAAATGCAAATGACCTCTATGCAACCTATAGTCCAGCAGCCTAGATCGTCAGCAGACTACAAGAAGACAGATTTTGAAGTTTTGGACAGGGATGTTCACCTTATTGATCAAATTGAATTCCATAAGCAGGCAGGCGAAATGATTTACTCTACAATGACTAACAAAGCAATGAGTGTGCACAAGCTTCAAAGTTCTCTAGACAACATCACAACACAGTTTAAGCTAGAGAAGGCATCCTCACAGCCCAAGTATAATAGAATCAAGTCATTGGAAGACTTGGTAATTGAAATTGGATATAATACAAATGATATCAAGGCTGCAGAAAAACTAATAAAGAAGAAAAATGAGGATATTGCTGCTTTGAAGAAACAACTGAAGTTGTCTCCTTTTGAACATCCACAAACCAAGGAGGTCTTAGAGAGCCAAACCCAGCATAATCAAATGATGGATCTCATTCTTCAATTAAATGCTCAATTGAAAGAAATGGAGAATGAATTAGACAGTTTAATACAGCTAAAACAAGCCAGCCTTCAGACAACTATTGCCACTTCTATCCCTACAGTTACTACAACAGTTCCTTCAACTTTGGCAGCTTCATTGGCCCCAACAACTCCACTAGCTACAACACTTCCAGCTACAACAACAACTACATCAGCAACAGGTTCAACAATAGCAGCAGCTCATCCAAGTGATGAAGCAAGTAAACTTGTCAAAGCCATGGAGGACATGTCCATTCAGACCAATGAAATAAATAGACTTAAAGAACAAATAAGAAGTCTAGAGGATGAGAAGAAACTGGCTCAAATAATGCATAAAAATGACGTACAAAAGTCAAACAAGTTGACTAAGAGGATAAAGAACTTGGAAAAGGAATTAACATTAAAGGAGCCACTTGGCCAAGCAAAAGAGCAGTTATGGGCCAATATCATTGACTTTGTCAATGATATTTGGCCATCTATAAAAGTTTTCTTTGAACAAAATGATTTAGTCAAGGAGGCTGGTGAAGCAATTCAAAGAGATAAGGCCAAACTTGGAAATATGCCAGAAGAAGCCTCAAGAATAATCCAATTCCTTAACTCAAAGAATAAATATGAATTGTAGGAGCTTGACATAGCTGATAGGATTGGCACTATACTAGAGGTGAAGAAAGTAATCACCAAGAGGAACTTGATGATGCAACTTGAGGACAAATGCCAAACCATGGAGATATCTATAGGCAGGTTCATGGTCAAATTTGATGCTTTGAGACAAAAAGGTCTGCCAAATCCATTGGTAATAAATGACCGGTTAATGCCACATGAAGACTATAACAAGAAAATAAGAGAAGTGGCAAGGGAGCAAGCCAATAGTTCCTTTATGAAATGGATGCCTACAGGAAAGGTTCTTTACTAGACTTTTGAGAACCTCTTTTACCTCTAGCACGAGGTAAAACATCTTTTTGTAAACAAACCCATCTTTGCAAAATACATAGAAGTTGATGAAGTCTACAGAAGAATTGTAAATATTAAATTACCAGATACAGAGACTTGGGAAAAATTAAATGATTTACTGTGAAGATGCAAGGTAAACAGTGGATACAGAGCATTGAAAGAAAAGTAGTAGGTCAGCTAAGTGAAAGAGTATCAGATGAAAGAGTATCAGTCAAAAGGAAAAGTAGAAGGACAGCCAGCGTAAAACAATAGTAAAGGAGAGAAAGCAGCAAAAGATTTGACAACAGAGCCAAATAAGCAGGGACAGATTGTAGCAGTTACATATCTATCTCTATCTTCTTTTATGAAGATTTTTCTTTTTCCTTGGATAATTCCCAAAACAGTTTGGGATATTTTGTAATAATTTTTTGTATAAATACTTCATAATTCGAAGTATAGAGTGTTGATTACTTAACATTTCTATATTTGTATTGATCTGAACCTAAGGGTTCATTGTACCATTTTTTCAAGTCAGTAGACTGGACTGAGTAATAAAGGCATTGCATTATAGGATTCATGTGTTGGGCCACTTCAGTGAAGTATTTTCTGTTTGTCAAATTGTTATCTTCTTAAGTGTTTCACATACTTGCATGTTATCTAAATTGAATGAAATAACTGGAATATTATTAGAATTTGTTTAAGTACACTATGTCCTGAACAATTATTCATTTTAATGTTTTCTTCTAATATCTAGAGTAGGGAACCCTCCATTGCTCCCTAGTTTCGATTGACCTCTATCATTTCCCTCATTATCATGTTTGAAGAACCCTTAAATGCTTCTTGACCCCGATTGAAAACCACTTCACCCCCTAGCCTAAAAGATCTGAATTTACTCAGCTACCTTGCCCTGCAAACACTATCTTTAGAACTTGATTCAGTCCTGTTTTCTTCAACACTTGACCCCATAGCCCAATGGTAAAGGACATCCATTTATCCATCTAAGTCGGTGATTCCACTACCAAATCAAAATCAAAACCCAATCAAAAGCTTAAATAATTAGCCTAAAATCAATTAACTCAACAAAGTTAAATCATAAAGAGAGAGCCCTCTCTGAGCATTAGGAAGGCTAGATCCTGATCTCAAAAGTAGGATTTTGGTTACCTCTAATATTTCTTTTGACACAAGATAACAACTCTAGGGAAATTTTAGAGTGATAACACCTTCTTCGTCCTTCTATTGCTTTCTCCTTTGCATGAGAGCTGAGTGAGTGAATGATCCAAATGGAGGATGAGTTCCTCTTATGTATAGGACTCTTTAAGGGTGGATGTTGCTATTTATGTAGGTCGACTTGAAAGATCTTAGGCCGACTTGATCTTGGAGGTATTTTTGACATTTTTCAAGACAAAATAAATGTTCTTTTACAAATTACAATGTGCCCATAGGGTCTTTCATATATGACAATGACTCTTATACATAGGACAAACCCTGGAAGAAATTTAATGAGTGCTTGATCTATAAAATAAATTCCTTGGGCAAGAAACCCAAGCTTAATAATAATAAAAATAATTTCTTTTTCATTTTATATATACAAGAGTACATTTCATAATAATGAAGACTCAACTTATTTACACATTCTTCAACACTTCCTCTTAATTAGGGAGGTATTCATAAGAGGTACATGGTTATTCTCAATCTGAAGAGATATCATACGAAGAGTTGGATTGGTAACCCATCTATCTAGCATCATAATAACAAACATTTTCACATAGCAAGGCCTTGAATAACAAATCTATCTCTCCACAAGATCTGAGCACAATGTTGATGAGACCAATGATGTATAGACACCACCATCATTGTCTCTCTAAGGTACATACTCCACCTGGGCATTCACAGGGTATTCCCTCTCATTGGTACATTCTTATCTTGGATAGCTAATCCTCAAAGAATATCAGTCCACGACTACTCTTATCTTGAATGCCCTACCACATTCTCAATGCGTATTGAATGCCAGATGGTTACCCAATCCTCCATTATTTCTTCCCAAATGAAAACAAGAATGTTGTGTCTATCTCTCCCTCTCAATTAGGGAGGACAAATCCACCAAACCAAGCTTGTCCCTTAAGTATACAAGCTTCTTATTTGGAAGTGCTTTCGTCAATATGCTAGCTACCTGCTCATCAGTGGAGATATACCGTAACTGCACCACACCATTTTGTACTATCTCTCGTATATAGTGATACTTGTTATTGATATGCTTTGTCTTCCCATGATACACCGGGTCCTTAGACAAACAAATACAATTGGTGTTATCACAAAGTATCATTGTAGGGTTCATCATTCCTTCGAATAAGTCAGACAACAACTTCCTTTACCAAATTGCTTCCCTGCTGACTTCGTACGCTGCAACATACTCAACTTCAGCTCTACTTAATGCAATAATGTTTTGTTTTTTGCTCATCCCTGAGACCATAGAGGATCCTAAGCTGAAACATCCTCCCTTATTACTTCTTCCATCTTGTTCACTTCCTCCCCAGACGGAATCTGTATAACCAGTTAGTTGCACATTATTCCTTCTATCATACTTCAGGTAGTAGTTGATGGTTCCTCATAGATATCTCAAAATATGTTTTGTTACTATCCAGTGAGCATGATTTGGCTCTACTTGGAATTGACTGAGTACATTCACTGCAAAACATGCGTATGGCCTAGTATTCACTAAATACATTAGTGAACCAATGAGTTTTCTGTATGTGGAAGGATCCACAGGGCTTAATTATGAACTTCTTAGTTTCTTCAAGTTAGTGATCATTGGAGTGGTCATTGGTTTGCAATCCATCATCTCAAACTTCTTCAATATCTTGATAACATACTTTCCTTGACCTAAGTAGACTTCATTAGGCTCTTGCCAAACTTCCAGTCCCAAATAGTAATGCATTAGCCCAAGGTCCTGATGTCAAATTATGCTACCAATTGCTTCTTACATTCTTCAATTTGAATTTCTACACTTGTCAAGAGAAGACCATATACATATAGAAGTATGATTACATGTTCATTGTTTACAACCTTGATATAGAGGTTTGAGTCAACAGAGATTTTCGTGAAGCCTAATATTTGTAGGTATGCATCCATCCTA
This sequence comes from Pinus taeda, assembly GCA_000404065.3. Taxonomy (NCBI): domain Eukaryota; kingdom Viridiplantae; phylum Streptophyta; class Pinopsida; order Pinales; family Pinaceae; genus Pinus; species Pinus taeda. The sequence goes on from APFE030303631.1 coordinate 96,800, forward strand.
GCATACCACGCCCTTAGTGCTTGGTTGAGGCCAGTGCCTTCTTCAATATGCAAACATATGCCTTCCTATCCTTTGATTCAAATCCCAAGGGTTGTTCTATATAGACTTATTCAGCTATTGTGCCATTCAGAAATGTAGTCTTGACATCCATTTGGTAAATTTCCATCCCATTGATGCTGCTAGAGAGACTACTGATTGAATTATAGTATATCTTGTTGTTGGAGCAAATGTTTCTTCATATTCGATGCCTTCTAGTTGAGAGAAATCTTTGGCCACAAATCTTGCTTTATATTTATCTATACTTCCATCGACTGCATGCTTGATCTTCTAGATCCATTTGGAAGTAAAAACAGACTTGTCTTTGAGCGTAGGTACGATCTCCCAGACTCCATTCTTCATTATAGATTGATATTCTTCATTCATGGCATCTTTCCATTATCGATGTTTATAACCTCCTCAAATGTTGATGGTTTTGCTTCTATTAACTTAGTCATGTATGCAGCATACCCATAATATCTCTTGGGTCTTTTACTTTCTCTAAATGATCCTTGAGCTGCCCTGTGACCCTCTGCATCAATTAGGGTAGACTTAAACTAGCTAGATCTTTTCCTTGTTTCTTGAATGGCTGCGGGTTGAACAAGTTCACTAGGTCCTTCTTCCTCATAGTGAGATCCTTCTTCTTCCTTGTCATGTTCTTCCTCAAATATAGAAATTTCTTCGTCATCAAAATCTATAGAAAGTTCTTTTGATTTCTTGAATGTTATGCTTTCATCAAATATGACATCACGGCTGACTCCAATGTGATGTCCATATTTCATGTGGATTATATAGGCTTTAGATTAGTTACTATATTCGACAAATGTACCTTTCACACCTAAAGGATCCAACTTCATTCTTTTGTCCTTAGGTATATGTATATACATAGGACACCCAAAGATTCAGATATGATCTACAGATGGCTTCTTCCTAGTGAACACTTCTTCTGAAGTTTTGTTGTCTAGAGATCTGTGAGAACATCAATTGTGTATGTAGACTGTTGTCTTTGTTGCCTCACCCCACATAAACTTTGGTAGATCTTGATCGTGTAAAATTGCTTTTACACTTTCTTCAATGGATCAGCTCTTTCTTTCTACAACTCCATTTTGTTCGGGATTATATGGAACTATTAGCTCCCTCTTAATTCCAAATTCCTTACAAAATGTTATAATCTCTTTGGATGTATATTCTCCTCCATTTTCAGATCTTAGTATCTTGATTCTTCTTTCTGTAAGGTTCTCCACTTCTACTTGGAATTATTGAAATTTAGTAAATACTTCAACCTTTGTTTTCATTAAGTAAACCTAGGTCTTTCTTGAATGATCCTCTATGAAGGTGACATAATAAAGATGACCTCCAAGTGATTTTGGAGTCATAGGGCCACATACATCAGAGTGAATAAGATCCAATATTTCTTTCGACTGTGAAGCACTGCTTCCAAATGGTCCCTTGGTATTCTTTCCTAATGCACATCCTTTGCAGACACATTCATGATCCTCCTTTATATTTGGTATTCCATCTACTATGGAATTTAGAGTTGGTAGAATCTTGAAATGTAAATGATAGAACCTTCGGTTCCAAAGTTCACATGGACTAATCTCAGTGTGGACTAGGGCATGATTTACCGGAGATATTAATCTGTAGACCCTTCCTTTTCGGATGCCAATTACCTTTGATTTTTCACTGCTTGTGTCTTTAGCCCATACAACTAATTTTCCATCAATGAAAGCTACTATATGTCCTTTATCTTCTAATCTTGAAATAGAAAGTTTGTTTTTGTGAAAACCTAGAATGAATAGAACGTTGTTGAGGTGGATGTTGATTCCATCTTCAAGTTTTAAAGATGTTGATCCAATGTCTTTCACTGGATAGAGTTTTTTGTCTCCAAGTTCCATAAAATATGCAGATTTTCCTTTTGACAAGGTCTTCAATTGGTGGGGGTGACCAGTCATGTGTCTTGATGCACCGCTATCAATCACCCAAATATCTTCGCCTTGGAATGTACCAGAGAGAGTCGAGAAGAGTCCTTCATACTTTTCTTTGAGTGATACCTTCTTTGTAGAGAATATGAGACTCCATACTTCTTTTATACCTTTCTTGAGATGGCTTGCAATCCTTTTGATGACATTCTTCATTGTAGAGGAGATCTTCATGATACCCTTAGAGAACCTTAGCTTTGAAACCATGTTGAGAATTCAATAGGGCAATGCATATGTTAATTCTCTTAACTTGATAATTGTTTGTGTTACCTTTTTACTTGTTAGCTTTTATCTTTATTATCCTAATGTGCAATACATCAAACAACTACCAAAATAGTATGAATAATGACACAGTATATAGGCTGCAAGCTAGGGCCAAACCCCCTCATGTTGAAGGGAAATCTCGAAAATCTCTTCTTATCTTTCAGATATTTGAATTTACGAATACCATGACCTAGACTTAGACAAATACCCCCCAAGGTCAAGTCTTCCTTGGCCTCTAGCTGCAATATCTTCGACCTCCCAGTAAATCTAAAATTTTGTTGCCCAGCAACTACTCCTTTCTCTCTGGGAGACTTCAGTCTCCCTCTAATTGGTCTTCCCTTGGCTTCACTTGCCTTCATATGGGTTCTAGAGATAATAGGAATCCTTAAGATACCTTCACTTGCCTTGATCTTCTTGCTTCCAAAATCAAACTTTCGACTTCCCCAGTGCAGAAACCCCAACTTCGCATGCCCAGAAGAATGTAGAGAATCCCAAACACTTCGACTTTCTTCGTCCTTCTCTTCTTTGCACTTCCTTCTTTGTCCTTCTATTACTTCCTCATTCACATGAGAGATGAGTGAGTGAATGATCCAAATGGAGGATGAGTTCCTCTTATATATACTCTTCTTCAAGGATGGACATTGCTCTTCATGTAGGCCGACTTGATATCTCTTAGGCCGACTTGTCTTGGAGGTATTTTTGACATTTTTCAAGACAAAATAAATTTTCTTTTACAATTTGCAATGTGCCCATAGGGTCGTTCATAAATGATAATGACTCCTATACCTAGGACAAACCCTAAAAGCACTTTAATGAGTGCTTGACCTATAAAATAAATTCCTTGGGCAAGAAAACCAAGCTTGATAATAATAAAAATATTTTTTTTTCATTTTATATATACAAGAGTACAATGATAGATTCATTGTCATGTAATGAAGTCATGTTACACTCTGTAAAAGGTCAAATTTGTCTATGTAAAGTATCCTCCAAGACCTTTTCACTTATCCTCCTCAAGTCAGCCTACGACGATGGAAGAACATGCTAGAAGAAGTCAACCTAACTCTTGAGATCATTTCAGCCTAAAGGACATGAGAAGAAGTGTATATATAGCCACACTCAGCCTCACTTTGAGGCAAGCAACTCGACATACATTCGATGAAGAGAAATGCAAAGAAGAGGCTATCAAGTGAAGTGCAAAAACGGATAAGAGAAGTTTCTTTTGGGGCAAAAAAGAGAAGTTTCTTCTGGGAAATGAAGGAGGTTTCTTCTGGGAAATACAAAGGAGAGATTATTCTGGGTAGTGAGAAGGAGAGATTCTTTTGGGGCCAGTGAAGGAAGGTTTCTTCTGAGATATTTTTTTTGAAGAAGAATCGAAGGCATCAAGTAAAGATTGAAGAAAATTAGTATAGAAACTAGGGTTTCTAATCTAGAGACAAAGATTCTCTAGAGATATCCGAGAAGAGAAGCTTGGAGACTAGAGATCGAGATTCTCTAGGGAAATCTGAAAGGAAGCATTATAAAGTATGGAGACCGAGTTTCTCTAGAAGGAACTGAGGAGAGAAATTCGAGATCAAGAAGAAATTCGAGGAAAGGAAGAGGCATGGCATCAAGGTTAGTGACAGGGTTCTTGGGAGGATACTAGAGTCAAGGGTCTATGTCATGGTCTTGGTACTCATCAATTGAAGATCTAGAAGAAGAATTTTGATCGGGTTTTCCTCTCAAGAGGTGAGAGGTTTTGGCCTTGGCTAACAAGCCTACATACTGTGTCACTTGTCTTTTATTGTGCATATTGGTAATTTTCTTGATGAAAAGAACACAATAATAACATAATGAAGAAAAGATCATAAGCTAAGAAGTAAGAGTATATCACAAGAAATTATCAAGAAAAGAAATCTTTTAACTATCCATGCCCTAGATTTCTCAACAGAAATCCACTTTTTGCTTCGGATCAAGAGTGCGCAAAGTTGATGAAATCCAATCTTAATCATCACTACTTATGCACTAAATGTGTTCACATACATTGGAGGACTTAATTAACCAATTCCGACCTTTAGAAACTAATTTCGAAGCTTCCAGGAATATGCAAGTTGAAATGCAACTGATGTGCACGAGGAATTTGGAGAATTTTTTGGGAAGAAGCTCAATCACACGCACAAAAATTCTTGATCTTGGTTGCAACCACACACATAGAATTGTCACCTAGGGATTGGAGACCTTAAACTGCACACACAAGCCTTAATGGGTGTGGTTGGGGTAGAGCATAAGGAAAAACAACAAACCCTTAGCTCAGAACCTCTACCACTTGATTGGTCACCCTCTCCAACTCCTGTACATGTCTCCAAACATATGTCACGACCTTTGAGACCTATGTAAATGGATAAAAACTTGTCTCCTAAGTGCCACAGTCAAGTTTACCTAAGGGCCAACAAACAAGCATTGGCATGAGTTCCAAGAAGTCCTCTACTCTCCACAAACACCTGCACAATATGAAACACATGTGTACACCACTGTGGAATTTCAACACCATCTCATCATCATCATGAGGCCAAACCATCACTGTAGCAAGTCATCTCCATGAGCATAAGGACAAAGACCTAGATGAAGACTTAATATTCATCAAGTGTGTCAACTCAACAACATAGATCACCTAAGCAATGATCTCCAACACTTGTAACAGCGACATCTATGTATAGCAGCATCAACAAACCATCATAACCTGTCTTGCAATCATCTCTACTCAGCCTCCTATTCTTGCACTATGTCATGAACACCACTAGCACATGAGGAACCATCAACCACACTAATACCATCATCTGACCATCATGAGTATGAAATGATAAGGTTGACATCAATTCCAACACAATCAGCTCAATGTCAACTCAAACAGTTGCAACCATACTACAAGAATGGCATCAATGCATCAATAAGTCTACATAGGTTTGACATCAATGCCAACATGATCTAGTCGTCATCATGAAACCAATGCAAACATCAACTAGCTAAACACATGAACACCATAATGACAACAATATCCCCCTTTGGCACTAATAGATACCACACACAAACTCCATACAAATCCCCTCTATAAACCCCCCCCCCCCCCCCTTCGAAATCAATGGAAAAGGGTCAACTCCATCTGATAAGGCAATGAGAAATGAAGCACAAACACTAGAGCAACTAATATCTACATGGCTGAAAAATAATGCATATCAATAGCAGCAAGCAACATATATAACCAATCAACATTCAAAGCAGCATATTCAACAAAATACTTCTAATAGCAGCAACAATATGCACTATAAACTATAAGCAACATCATACAATATGAAAAAATATGCACATCAGGCATCAACCAACGCTCTCCATACCAACCACATAGCAACAACATCAATCATCATCATCATCAACCTCTCTGCTCATAACATGCGGCCAAGAACCCCAACAGTCAAAGCATACCATGAGGCACACAATGAACACCTCCAAGCATACTATAATGCCAACAATGAATGGCTGAAATAAATAGAAACATATAATGCTCCCCCTCAACATATACCATCTCCAAAATCAACTCCAACTTGTAGTGTACCGCTTCCACTACAAACAATGCTTCCTTGGCACAAATAGAAGCACCATATGGACCAAGACACATATTACCATGACTAAATGATATAGACATTGATAAATACATGGTTGTAGCAGTGACTTAAGACCTCATGGCTCGTGACTAATTTGCTAAATGACCCAATCATAAGAGAAATACAAGTACATGGCTTCATGAGCATTTACATGAATTTATCAATGAAGTACATAGTTGCTATAATAATCTCCTATGGACCAATGACTCAAATACATGACATATCATGATTGTTACATCAAAATTAGCTCATACATATGGTTGCACAATCACTCCATGTAACTACTCCAAAACATACCTATCACCATAATTACTTATCTGACTAATGACTGGACACTCAACCAATGTGAAATTATGAAACAATGACGGGCATATGGATGTAACAAACTGCATATAACAACCAATACATGGTTGGTATGTGTCTCAAGTCATTGTGTGCATGTCATTGCCACATTTCCCTCATGCTAGGGTAGTTGAAAAATGGTCAATAAAAGATGCAACAAGGCTAATAAGAGCATGCTTTCCACTCATAAATAATAAATATACCAGTTGTAAAAAGGTGAGTGAAAGGAAATAAAACATAAAGGAACAAGCCTTGAAAACATAGCTCCCCTTGAGCATGATATACCTCATGAGTAAGTTGATCTTGTTCATATGAAATGCATGGAAGAACTGGATCAAAACTCATTGTTGCTGACACTCCTCAAGTTTTCAACATTGTAGGGGAGAATTTTGGGCCTCGCCGCTATCCGGTGCAAGAACGAGCAAGCTAGATCTGTAACTGATGCTTTAAAAGACCCATGCGAGCCTGCAGTAGTTATAACCTCCATCACTTTGGGATTCTCTTCTTCAAGTAGATTATACATGCCTTCCCAAGTAGTAATACTAGTGCCTCTATTACAGGTGGTGTCTGTATACAAGGGCGTCATTTCTTTGTCTTTAGAGCTCGGAGCTTTGCTTTTCTTCCCCAGAATATCCTGAATACTACTTTGTATAGTTCTTTGTTCTTCATTCCTGCATTTTACAAGTGAGGTGAGAATAATGATAAGGAAAAGGTGACATGAAATCTTTAAATGTTGAAGACATATAAAATATACCACCTTACATGAATTGGATCTTTGATCAGCACAAAACCATATTTCATTAACAACTGGCAACTAATTCGTTAATTATCATTAAAGCGCATAACCAGGTCTCGGTTTATGGAAAAAGATTTCTTGAACAATGAACCCGAAAGGATCTGTGACGAAGCGATTTTGCGATTTGCTTCCAATATCACAGATTGCTATGTCGCATATCACTACATTGCTTTATCGATGTGTCGCAATATCGCAATATCGCTAGGGTGCGACATATGACAATTATCTGTTAATGTGTTTTCCGCAAAATTTGATTTGCGATATGCATCATCGCATATTGAAAGTTTGAGGTTTTTCAGCGTAAGTGTTCTTTGATGCATGCGATGCGATGAAGTTTCGCATCGCGATCTCGCACTCTTAGAATTCCGCTTGTAAGAGCTATCTATTATCCTTTTTGTGATGCGATATTTCTTACGAAGTGATTTTATGTTACCTTATCATAAAAAAGCTTTTTAGATTTTTCAAGGGTATTTTCCTAAGTTTATGATGGTAAGTTTTATTTAAAAAGGAAATACAAGCACTAATTTATTTTTTAAATGTTTTGACTAAGGGCCCCTACTTATTTAGTATTAGTAATAACACTAAATAGGAAGGGGGGTTGTTGCTGGCCACAACAATTGGAGATTCACTTCGAAGAACCAGTTATCTCTGCTTTTCTTTTGAATTTTCTAAACTTCCAAAATAGAAAATTTTCCAGAAAATTAAACTTTATTGTAGAAAGACAGTACATTATGTTTTTTCCTATGAATGATATTTTGTTTCTTCTATTTTTAACTTTGATTATTTACTCCCTCAAGCTAGTCCTTGTATCTACATCAGTCACTACTTGGTTTATAAAGATAAAAGCAAAGCCTTCTTTGTAAATCAGTTTTAAATATGCTCATTTGTCGTAGGTAGAGCCTCTGCTGCCAGCAAGCGTTTATAGCCTTGATAGGGTTACCTGTTACCCAGCAATGATCCTGTATCCTACTTAGAGAAATATACAATTTTCAAAGACAAATCCATATCCACACTTATTGCTTTCATTTTATTTTTATCCTTAAAGAACAATGTCTTGGTTTGGTAGCCAATTTATGATAGTGTCATTCACTTGATTTATAACTTTGTTAAACAAGTTGACTCGTGATGAGATCCCTTGTCTTTTGATTGCAACAATCTTGAGTCATTTCCCTATTGTGGTATGCAGTATTGGCAAAGTCTCGGCTCGTGATGAGACCTCTTACTCTTTAAGGTAAAGTGTATCATTGGATTTTCCCTTGATCATTGTAATTCCCGAGGTGGGGAGGAAGTCATTGTTTCCTTAAGATAGCTCTGGACGACAATGGTAGAGTTTTTGGAAAGAGCTTTTCTATAGAGAATCTTCGTTTTGTTATTGACACCTCTCATTGGACTGATGTAAAACAATTTCCCACTAAAGGTCACTTTTCATCAAAATTTTACAAGATTGGAACTAGTATCATTTCTAGGCCTAGAACCTTTAACTGTATCTTTCAATAATAACGATCAGTTTTCTAGAAAGAATTATGTTTAGAAAAGTGAAAAAAAAAAATCAACCTGAGAATTTGTGTCTTTTTCATAAAACCAAAATGCAACCATTTACAATTGGTTTTATTATGGAAATAAAAATTAATCTACAAAATAGAAGAATAATCTCCTATGAAAAATATTTTTTGAGGATCTATCCGTTAACAAGTAAAGAATCTCTTTTTCCTATTAAATCCTATAACATAAAAGTGGACGAACCTATGACTTTTGTGATTTGGAAAGGGCGAAGCCACATTCATTGAAATTTCGTATGTTTCCCTTTTTCCTCATGAGCCTTGTCCCATTTTAAAACTAAATCTCCTATCTGAAAGTCTTTTCTGGATATCATGTTTGAATCAAAAGAGGATTTTACTAATGCTTGGTGATGAGCATGAGTTATTTTGGCCTATTCTCGTTGTTCTTCTAACTTAATTATTTCCAACTGCATTAGATGTAAGGAAGAAGTTGGTATTTCATCAATATATTGAACTAAGGCCAAGGAGGGAATTGCCAAATGAGTTGGGAGAACCACTTCTTTCCCATAAACTAAATTTAAGGGAGAAGTGCCAATGGAGGCTTTCTGCGTTATTCGATCTGCCCATAAAGCATATATTAAAGACTTATGCCAATTTTTATGATTTTGATCAATGGTTCGCTTAATAATTCTGATTAAGTTTTTATTAGTAGATTCAGCTAACCCATTCCCTTGTGGGTAGTAATTGGCAGAGTATTTAAGTTTGAAACCCCTTTTGAGTACAAATTCAGTCATCGCATTACCAGAAAAATATGATGCATTATCAAACATTAAAGTAGAAGGCAACCCAAACCTGGTGATTATGAACTGATCTATGAACTCGATGATATGTTTAGCATTATTCGTCTTGAGTGGAATTGCTTCTACCCATTTAGTAAAGTAATCTGTTGCTGTAAGGATATATCTATGTTGTTTAGAAGAGTGAGGAATGATCTCACCTATTATGTCCAATCCCCATTGATCAAAAGGTTGTTCAATGTTGACTAGTTGTAGCGGCAAGGATGGTTTCTTTTGCCTCCCAGCAGCGGTTTGACAAATTTGACATTTCCTTACGTAGTTATGCGAGTCTTTGAATAATGTGGGCCAATAATAGCCTAGGCATAAGATTTTATGTGCAGTAGTGTCTCTAGCATAGTGTCCACCTGCTGGCCCATCGTGGAGTTCCTGCAAGACTTTTTCAGCTTCAGATTTCTCAAGACATCTAAGGAGAACAGAATCATAATTTATTCTAAAAAGAACATCGTTCACGAGCTGATATTCTTTAGCCTTCAACCTTAGAGCTCTTTTCTTGGTATGATCGAGGTTTGAAGGAGAATATCCTTTCTTTAGATAAAATATGATATCAGTGTATAATGACTCAACATCGTGTAGGCTTACCTCGTACATTTGTATCTCTGCAGATGGTGTTTCGGAAATAAGTGATGCTCTAGCCAGCATTTTGCAAAAGCCTTGACCTTTTACAATACTTGCTGGTTTGATTTCTACATCATATTCCTGTAAGGCAGTAACCCAATTGGCTCTTTTCTCACCCACATCTTTTTGTACTAAGATATTTCTTACTGCTGGAAACGATACTATGATTTTTGTATGGGTTTTGAGTAGAAAGGGTCTGAAATATTTAATTGCTTTGAAAACAGCATAAGCTTGTTTCTCCACATCTGATTAATTTAATTCAGTCCCCTCTAAATTTGAGCTGAAAAAAGCAATTGGAGCTTCTGCCTTGTCTTGATTTGCTTGAGTGAGTATCGCAGCATATGATTTATCAGAGGCAAATGTATATAAAATAAAAGGATCAGAAAAATTTGGAGTTGCTAAAGATGGAGCGTTAACAATTTCTTGTTTGATCAGATTGAATGCCTCATATTCGTCTTGGCCCCATTTAAAGTTTGAGTTCTTTTTAATCATTGCTTGTAAAGGAGACACGATTCTTGAAAAATCTGGAAAAGATCTCTTTACAAAATTAATCTGGCCAAGGAAAGACTGCATAGCTTTCTTGTTGTGAGGTAGGGGTATTTCAGAAATCTCCTTGATTCTGTCAGGATCAATATGAATTTCGGATTTTGACACTATGAATCCAAGAAGTTTTCCTTTACTTAATGCAAAAAAGGATTTTTTCGGGTTAAGTGAAATTCCATACCTTTCACAACGTTGGAAGATTTCTTTTAAATCTCTAAGATGATTGCTTCGTTTCTTGGAGTATACAGTTATATCATCCAAATAGATTACCACTGATTTGTTAACTAATCCCTTGAATGCGATGTCCATGGCTCTCTGAATGTGGCACCAGCATTGATCAGACCAAAGGGCATCTTTTGATATGTGTAGGTACCCCATTTGGTTCTGAATGTAGTTTTTAATTGATCATCGGCATGGACCAACACTTGGTTGTATCCTGAGAATCCATCCAAGAATGACATTAATTCTGATCCTTCTACTGCCTGTAGTATTTGCTCCATGGGAGGCAAAGGAAAATTATCTTTTTGGCAAGCTTTGTTAAGATTCCGAAATTCAATGCATATTCAGATGTCTCTGTTTTTCTTCCTAACGGGAACCATATTGGAAACCCATTTGGAATGTCGAACGGGAAAAATTATTTTGGCTTTCAGTAACTTATTGAGTTCGAATTTGATCTGGTTTTCTAGATTGGGATGGATCTTTCTCAGCTTTTGTTGGACAGGTTTTTCATCGTCTATCATTGGAATAGTATGTTGGATGATGGAAGTGTCATAAGTTTTGAGTTCATCGTAGTTCCAAGCAAAGACACTTTTGTATTGCCTCAAGAGACGAATATACGCTAATTTTTCTTCAGGAGCTAGGCCAAGGCCTAGGTTGATATTCTGTGGTTTGGCATTAGTTCCTAGATTTACTAATTCATAGTTCAAAGTTGAACTTTGTAGTTTTGAATTGGTAGATCTTTTGAATCGATCTTTCAGATCATAAAGGTCTTCTAAATTGACTATTGACTTTGGTATAGCATTGTTAGTGCTATCTTGTTGCAATTGTCTGTCATGTTGGTCCTCGTCAAGTATTTGATTGGTGTAGGATCCTTTAGATGCGAGGAAACTCACGATATGAGGATCGTCATTGAAAATCCTCCAATTGGTAATGTTATCAGGAATCGAGGGTCTAAAAATTAATTCAATTGAAAATTGATCAGGGCTAAAGTCTTCTGAAGGAATGAGCTTGGAAGCTATGTTAGCTAAGAGGTCTACACTAGCATTCTGGAGTCTGGGAATTGATGAAATATTAAATTCTATAAAGTGTTCAGTCAGATCTTGAACTAAAGATTGGTAATGTTTTAAATGACCTGATAAGCAATGTATTGCGTACATGTCTGATTACAATTTCAGAATCTCCGAAAACTTGAAGATATTTGATGTCTAATCTGATTGCTTTATATAACCCTTGGACTAAAGCCTCGTATTCTGCGGTATTATTGGTGCAACCAAATTCGAGTCTACAAGTTAGCATAGTTTTATTTCCCTCTGGACTGATTAACACGCATCCTGCTCCTGCTCCTTCGTTAGACTTAGAACCGTCAAAAAATAATTTCCAAAATAAAGATTTATTTACAGGATTATCTATAAAATTAATACATTTAGAACTATCAATTTGAGATAAATTTCCTGCTTGAGGTAAAACTGAATGTTCTAAATAAGGTGAAGTATGAGCATTAAAATTTCCTAGGAAAGAATCTACTGAGTAGTTTCCAATGATGTTATTGTTGTATGCTACCGGTTCATTTTCTCCTTCCAGTTCCGTTACTATGTATTTCTGATGTTTTTCTCGCTCAACTTTTATTTGATTTGGCTTACCATTGTAAGGGAGCCACATGTGCGACCAGTCAGTTGCAAAGTATACATGAAGTTTTTCTGACCAATCTCCGCTAAGAATTAAGCCATAAAATTCCGAAATATCAGCAACCAAAATGTCGATAACTTGACTTACCTTTGGGTTAGATGACAACCTTATGGTAACCTGATTTAATTTGCCGATCACTTTAACTTGCAAGATATCTAGCTAAACTATGTGCACAGTAGATTTTTGCGGTTGAACGTTCAACTTCGCACATATTGACTTTGGTAAAATATTCAATGAAGCTCCCAAATCCACTAAGCAATTATGCAAATTTTTATTGAAAATTTCATAAGAAGAAATGGGGGAGTATGAGATCTCGAGCTACCTCTAATTAAAGCGATATCATTTGGATCAACTTTATTAATCACATTAGTTGGAGGTCTTCCCATGTCATGGGAAGCTTGAGAGATTACAGCGGCAGGCAAAGGTGCAATTGGTACATCATGTAATTCTTTCAAAAGTATCTTTTGCTGGTGTTTTAACTTGCTCAATTCATAAAAAGTGATGTTGGCCCTAGTATTTTTCATGTCTTCTATGATATTATACTCCATTTCATCCAAAACGATCAATGTTTTAGATGGAGTTGATGAATCTATTTGGACTGGGCTGATTTGAGTCGCTTTAGATGTCATTTTCTTGGGTGCGACTTTATCCTTTGTCATCGAACTTGCGATCTTTGGCTTAGGAGTAGGTTGAGGAGGATCAAGTTGATTTCTACTTCGAGTACTAATCGGGGATGCCTCTTGATCCTCTTCATCTGGGAGAATGAAATCCCACATACCTTGTACCTCTACAACTTCTTCTTCATCAGTATGTTCTTCAATAGCAATCTCCTCTTCTTCTTCTTCTGATTCAGCACTTGTGATGGCATTTGGGGGCTTGGAATCGGTCAAAGGGTTTCTTTTATAAGGTGTGTACGGATTTTTAGAAGAAGTTTTTGCCACTTGTTTCTTAATGTCGACCATCTCGTTAGACATGGTCTTCAAAACTTTTTGTAATCCTTCTAAATCGAATGGATCTTTCGATTGTTTTTTCTTGGGATCTTCCTTGAAAGTAACCTTCTTGGATTTTCATTCTTCTATCGCGTTTTTCTTTTCTTGGGCTATGATATGTTTCTCTACTACTATTGTTTCCTTCATATTGTCAGCTAAAGTTGTTTTTTTAGCTCTATCAATGAAGATTGCTATGTTTGATGGTAAAGTAGAAATGTACCATTCACTTCGCACTCACTTCGCACTTCTTCGCTAGGCTTGGAAGTAGTGGGAATTTTATTTAACAATTTATTGAAACGTGAATTAAAATCTTTGATAGGTTCCTTTGACTCAGCCCTAAGGTTAGGCAGGTCGTTGATCAGTGTCGCAGTTGACCTATCATCAACAAACTTAGTGAGGAATTGTTCTTGGAAGATATCCCCACTAGTGATAGATCCAGACGATAATGAGAAATACCATGATCTGGCTACTCCTTGCAGAGTATAAGGAAAAAGTCAGATGACAACATCTTCGTTGGTAGCTCCATGAGATTTATGGATAGCATAAAGTTATTTATATGTTCTTCCACTAGCATGCCTGCTTCAGGATTAAACTTAGGCAACCATTTTTCAGGATGGGCCGGTATCTGACTCAAGGGCGCAAACGCAAGACTGTGCCTGGATTATTCCATGGAGATTGGGCCATCGTTGGACTACTAACGGAGGAAAGTACAGAAGATGATCCCTGTGGTTGTGAGGGTGAGGATATTACAACTCTAAATGATTGAGAAGGAGATGTGGAAGTACCAATGGACTGATGGACAATGATCTGAAGTGGAGGAGTGGATGGTTGACTTCACGATGGAGAAGTTGAGATGGATGACGATGATGAAAGAGTCTCGCTATCGGACCCTTTAGGTGATTTCCTTGCTCTCTTCCTTGTGGGTAGAGGTAACTCAGTTGGCTGAACACCAAACTTTTCGCTTTTTAATCTGGTAAGAGGATGAGCAAGGTTATATTGCGAAGTCACATTGCCTTGAGATTTATCAGATCTTTGAGGAGATATACAAAATCGCTGAAGTTTGTGAATCAAAGATTCAACTTTAGGAGCTTCAATAGTAGATTGTTCTGAAATGTCAGGGTTTGTAGCAGTGGTTGTTGTTCTTTCGACTTCTGGCTCTGGATTTAAAGATTCTAAATACAATGGAGAAGTCGGAGGAGAGGGTGAGGGTGATTTACTCTCAGAATGGTATTTATATTTAGACTTACTTGCCATTCAGAGTTCGGGGCCCTCCTTCTAGCGCCAAATATGTTGAAGCCCCGAAAATTGGGTTTACAACAAGGGGGGTACCCACCCGGTCCAGACCTTGGTTAGCAGCTCCTTTTCCATTTGGTATAGTGGGTCCGACTGGGGATATGGGACCAGTTTCCCAATGTGTGTGTGTTGAGAATTGATATTTCCTTTCTACAATTTACTAAGTGAAATGCTCTAGTTCTAACTCTAATCTAATGACATGCAATTGTATTCTAATAAACAAAAATATCTAATTCTACACTAACCCAGGGTGTAATCCTTCCATTATGCGATCTAAAATGATTTCAAATAACAATCGGTAATAAAGATCATTCAACTGTTATGAGAAAATAATTCGATATAGATAAACCACTTCGTATAAAAAGTTAGACGAAATAGTTGTGAAAAACATATCTCATAATAAGCTACTCATACATTAAACATAAATAAATATCTATCACCGTACAAAAGTGCCAAATGATAACTCAAGCATTCACGCATCAATATATAAACAAATGAACATAAATATCACTTTAACACAAAGGCAGAAATAGTTAAGAGATAGAAGTACCATTTATAACTAGTTTTACTCATGAGCTTCAAGCAATAATGATTTATCTGTTCTTAATCCAACATCCACTAAGGGTACAGAAGTGCAACATCAGTAGCAGATATTAAATGCAGATATCAATAAATCTTGTTCCATTCATTCATCAAAACCTCCTCGGAGGGTGCAGAAGTGCATGTTCTGAGGACAAGTTTTTGACAAATTTCAAGACCCTTCTCTAAATGCATGAGAAGGGTTTAAATACTACTAACTAAATCTAAAAATAACTTATTACAAAAATGCAAGATACGGTTTTAATACTAACATTGGATCTAAATCTAACAATTAACTATTTTTGTATCTGTTCCTTGAAATCACAAGCGTTCAGCATTTTCTTGAGAAGAGTTGGCTGGCCAACTTTAGAATTTAACTATCCTGTGAAAATGGAATCAACAAGAGCTGGCACCATCTTCTCGGCAGAATTGATGATGCATTTGAGAGTCATGCACTGGCTTTGTGGTTTTACCAAATATACCAGTAAGAATCCCAATTCAACTTAGTTAATCTTTTGATTGATTCTGCCTTTTCTTGAGTCTTCTGTCTCCAGCTTGTTTGCAGTTGTTATACATATATACATACCATTTTGAAGATATTTCTGACAATTACCACTGGTTTTTTTTAGGATTCGAGTTTTAATTTTTTACCTCTAGCATTCTTTCCTACAAATTTCTGGGCTTACAGGTGACTGAGCAATTAGAGGTTTTCCTTTTTAAGAAGTTTTACCCAGCGATGCGCGATTAGCGCTAAGCGCTAATCATGCATCGGAAACTACCTCCGTTTCTTGATCCGGGCTTCCTTGGTGCGATTTTTTGCCTCTTGTGCGCTTTCTGTTAGCGGATATAAAGCTCAAATTTTGTGAAAATAATGATTTCGTAAATTCTTGACCCTGAGTTTTAAATTGTCTGTTTTTGATGTCAGCACTATCTAGTACCCATTTAACCATGTCTGTGTAGGGGAGAATTTCGAGCCTCGCCGCTATCCAGTGCAAGAACGAGCAAGCTAGATCTGTAACTGATGCCTTAGAAGACCCATGCGAGCCTGCAGTGGTTGTAACCTCCACCACTTTGGGATTCTCTTCTTCAAGTAGATTATACATGCCTTCCCAAGTAGTAATACCAACATCTCTGTTACAGGCGGTGTCTGTATACAAGGGTGTCATTTCTTTGTCTTCAGAGCTCGAAGCTTTGCTTTTCTTCCCCATAATATCATGAACACTGCTTTGTATAGTTCTTTGTTCTTTGTTCCTGCAGTTTACAAGTGAGGTGAGAATAATGATAAGGAAAAGGTGACATGAAAGCTTTAAATGTTGAAGACATATAAAATATACCACCTTACGTGAACTCACTCTTCAATCAGAATAAAACCATATTTCATTAACAACTGGAAACTAACTCATTAATTATCATTAAAGAGCATAACCAGGTCTCGGTTTATGGAAAAAGCTTTCTCGAACAATGAACCCGAAAGAATCTGCGATGAAGTGATTTTTCAATTTGCTTTGCAATATCGCATATCGCTATGTCGCAGATCACTCCATTGCTTCATCGTTGTGTCGCAATATCACAATATTGCAATATCGTTAGGGCACGACATATGACAGTTATTTGTTAATGTGTTTTCCATGAAATGCGATTTTCGATATGCGTCATCGCATATCGGAAGTTTGAGGTTTTTCAGCGTAAGTGGTTTTTGATGCATGCGATGCGATGAAGTTTTGCATCGCGATCTTGCACTCTTAGATATCCACTTGTAAGGAGGTATCCATTATCTTTTTTGCGATGCGATATTTCTTAAGGAGTGATTTTGTCTTACCTTATCATAAAACTTAAGCTTTTTATATTTTTCAAGGGTATTTTCCTAAGTTTATGATGGTAAGTTTTATTTAAAAAGGAAATACAAGCACTAATTGATTTTTGAAATTTGTTGACTAAGGGCCCCCACTTATTTAGTATTAGTAATAACACTAAATAGGAAGGGGGGTTATTGTTGGCCACAACAGTTCCTTAGTTGTACATTCTCCTTTGTTTGTTGATTTTGAACCAAAGGCCTCAAGGGTCTAGGCATCTTACAATCCTTGGCAATATGGAAATAATTATGACACACATAATACTCTATATGACCAAGATATGAAGCCAAATGATTTGATCGATTGCTACTCATTTTGGATCTCCAACTCCTCATGCTAGATCTGCAATCAATGGCCTTGTGGCTAAACACGTTACATGCAAAACAATATCCATTAAATGAACTTGCATTATAGAAATTTTGAGGTAAAAAAAGGGCCTCAAAACAAAAATGTACAGAAAAATCAACTTTATAAGAATAAATAGGATTCAATATGATGATGTCAACCATGGGGGATGATTCACCATTTTTGGAGTAAAAAGGTAAAAAAATAAAAACAAGTAATAAAATAAAAAACTGCTTTTTTAACTCATATTTTCAACTTATCTACCTACTATTTTACTCAAATTTCAAGTTGGAGCACTTGTTGGAAACAAAAATTAATTTTTCATCCAAGGAGTATCCATGTTGCATACTTTCAATGGACCCTACTACATGAAAAATGTGAAATACATGAAAAAATGTTATTGCAATCATGTTTTTTCATGTATTTCACATTTTTCATGTAGTAGGGTCCATCAAAAGTATGAAACATGCATACTCCTTTGATGAAAAAATAAATTTTGCATCCATCGAGTGCTTCTGCTGGAAATTTGAGTAAAATTGTAGGAAGTAAGTTGAAAATATGAGTTGAAAAAGTAGATTTTT
The DNA here is from genome assembly GCA_000404065.3 of Pinus taeda. Classification (NCBI taxonomy): domain Eukaryota; kingdom Viridiplantae; phylum Streptophyta; class Pinopsida; order Pinales; family Pinaceae; genus Pinus; species Pinus taeda. The sequence goes on from APFE030303631.1 coordinate 114,911, forward strand.
TTTTTCCAAAACTTGATGAGGTATCTAATCTTATTTTAGTAATCCACTATTATTTTATAACAATACTTACGAGGCCTATTTTAGACCTCAAAATTTCTCTAATTAGTATACCTGAAAGTGGATCCTCCTCTTGGTTGATCAAACACCTGCATAGGTGTATACTTTCTCCTCCTACAAGTGGCAACCACCTGTCCAAAATTATGTTAGTTGAAGCACTCAATATCATCCATCGAGGGGGAAAATGAGTTTTGAGTCCTCTAAAATTAGTACTCTCAACCCTAGGAGAGAATGGTCTTCTAGATGTGGAAGCTCCTCTTGGTTCTCTTATTTACTATGGGATTCTTTGGTTTTGCTTTGTTATTCTTTCCTGCATGCAAACTTGACTCTCCCTTTTGAAAATTGCTTCTAGATTTTTTACTACTATGGTGCACTTCACTTGCTCCAGCTACTAGTATTTTTCTTCGAGTTGCTTAACTTTTCAGTCACACCTTCAAGCACTTCAACATAGTCCTTTCTATATTTTTGCTTAATATAATTGACTTCTTCTATTCTTTTCAATTTTTCCATTGATGTCCTCAAGTTAGTGATCTCTTCCTTGAGATTTTTCTCCTTTTCATCACAAACTTAGTGATCTCTTCCTTGCATACATCTATTAGTCTACCAATTTCACTTGAAAACTCTTCAATAACAACCATGGCAGATTCATATTCGGCCTTAAGGACAATGAAATTACGACCATCATATAATTCACTACCCAACTCTGAATTATTATCACCACTACTATTAAAAATATAACTCAAAATTAATATCAATGCAGCTTATACCTTCAAATTTGTTGTCCTCTTGTACAATTGGTTCAATTGGTGATTCCTTCTTCAAGGATCTCTTCTTGTTCTTATTTTTGTTTCTCTTCTCAAACTTTTCATCATTGTTATTAAAACTTGTTCCATATAACATATGCAATCTGTCCCAAACCTCCTTGGCATATTTTAAGTCTCCAACTTTCTCTAGGTTTGCATTATGGAGATTCTAAAAAATGATACCCCTTTCTTGAGCATTTTACATCATTACTTCACATGAAAGTGAATCATCATGTTATCCTTCACATATCAATCTCCACAAGTTAAATCCATAAAAATAATTTATACTTCACATTTTCTTTCCTTACCTTGAAATTTGTAGTAATAAGAACAAGCATTTTGTTGACGGTGCTGGACCCGCCAACATGTCAATGGGATCTCCCCGGTAAGAGGTCCCAATTAGACCTTAGACCGTATGGTGTAGGAGTCCCAACAGTGGGTCGCAAGGCAATGCCTTAACCATGGTGTCACACATAGGCAAGTAGAATAACTCTGTCAGCAGCAAGGGTGTGATTGATGCAGTGATTCAAGGAAGGTGTATGAGAGGTTCAAACACTTCGAATGGGGAAGGAGGTGAAGGTGAGTTCCAGGTTGAGATGGATCAGTCCTAACTTGGCAAGGAACACACAACACAAAGGACATGCACAGCTTCTGGTAGAGCAGTCCACTCAGATGCAACAGTCACATCATACAAGGTAAGATAACACGTACAACACTCATGGATCAGTCTGACACGAGTGCGATGGTTTTTATAGCAAGGTTCAAGTGAAAGGTCTGTTTGATGTCCGATAGAGCAGCCAACATGGACGGTGACAACATTAACAACAAGATTCATATAATTACATGTCAATCAGTTCATACACAAGTACATAAGTTAAACAACATATATTATTAAAGAAACTAGAGCAGTCCAACTACAATAACAACATATGCATGAAAATGCGTTGGCTCTTATTATATAAAGAAGTGTAAGTCACGATCATACAATACATCCATGTAAACCTACTAGCCCCAACAGTGGAACGTTACAGCCACATCCGCCTGCTCCTCCAAAGAGATGTACTAGCTCTATGCAGTGGAGAAGCCAAGGCGTGTTACAATACGGTCCAAGCCTTCTTCAAGATAGTCTTAGTAGAAGCTTGGCTGACCAAAAGCCTATACAATGAGTTATGAGGGACTATTTATAGCAAAGGGTGGGGTGACCCTTGACATTCTCCTTTGTGACCATTCAACTACCCTCATGACTCTTCACGTACTCTATGACTGTTACATCCACTCTTGACACTTTGAATAACACTTGACATGACTCAACATTACAATGCACATGTACCCATGTGAGCAATGGCTTGGACAAGCCAAACTAGACACCATTCGGACTTAGACAACCATATAAGTCCAACTGCTCGACATCCTCATGTTGATCAACAGTGACATATTGATGCCAAGATTGGTAGTCCTTGAGAGTGTCTATGTGTTCTGTTGTGACATCTGTCTGAAACCTGAACCTTGCCTCCATAGCATTTGGGTACATTTCTCAGGCTCCTCTGTCCAACTCGTCTGTGAGCATGCACATCATTGTCTTCAATGTGGCCGGAACAACAACGTACTTGTGCATGATTTCTACACTGATAGGCAAGTTTGGGCTGGCGATGGTGCACATCAACTTGTCAAAGTACGAGTCAGATGTCGGACCTGCTTCTTGGTCTTTGCCTAGGTGAGAGTCCCAAGTGATAGGATCGCATGAGTGTGCACTATAACCCCCATGCTTTTGAATACTCGCGCATGGGAAGCCTGTATGCTAATGATGAGTTGTGGTAGGTCTTCATAGTTCCGGATCTGACTCCAGATACGTGCTTACAGCTCGACCACATTGGCCTTCATCATCTTTGGCAAGTGAAGTGGGCCTCCCTTGTACTTCATCATCCACTCTTGCATGTTATCAACAACAGTATGTATATTCTTCAAGATGCGTGCTCTTCTCGCAAATTGTTGCTGCCATCCATGGATATGAACAACTTCTTGATGCACGGTACCAAACTTGGAGTACAATGCTCGCATAATTGTGTCCAAGGACAATAATTCATCTAGTATTTCCTTCTTCAGTTCAGCTAGGGTGAACATTGTCACCAAGTCTCCTCCCTGCTTGGCCACATATAGTTCCTTCACCATTCGCTCATTCTCAGCTACGAGAAAACAAACACTTAATCTAGTGGCTTCGGCATACACTCTAGTTGCATTAGTCAACGCATCTAGATGCTTATGCACATTAGTCACGATCACTTGCTCTTCAAATTGCGCAGGGGATGTTTGGTCCTATGGAGTCGGTACTCTCTAATACTGCACAACTTTGTGATGAGATTCATCAAAGGAGATGTTGTGCATCTTTGCTTTCGGTTGACCACCAAGGATATCAGTGCCTCCTTGGTAATTTGAGACTTTCTCATCATCAGGATGTAATGAAGTAGGTGCCTCCTTGGGCAGACATTGTCACCAAGTCTCCTCCCTGCTTGGCCACCTATAGTTCCTTCGCCATTTGCTCATTTTCAGTTATGAGAAAACGAACACTTGAGCTAGTGACTTCGGCATACACTCTAGTTGCATTAGCCAACACATCTAGATGCTTATGCACATCAGTCACAATCACTTGCTCTTCAAATTGCGCAGGGGATGTTTGGTCCTCTGGATTCGGTACTCTCTGAGACTGCACAACTCTGTGATGAGATTCATCAAAGGAGATGTTGTGCATCTCAGCTTCCGGTTGATCACCAAGGATCTCAATGCCTCCTTGGTCATTTGAGACTTTCTCATCATCGGGATACAATGAAGAAGATTTTTTACTACTATGGTGCAATTGACTTGCTCCAACTACTGGTATTTTTCTTTGAGTTGCTTAACTTTTCAGTCACACCTTCAAGCACTTCAACATAGTCCTTTCTATATTTTTGCTTAATATAATTGACTTCTTCTGTTCTTTTAAATTTTTCCATTGATGTCCTCAAGTTAGTGATCTCTTCCTTGAGATTTTTCTCCTTTTCATCACAAACTTGCAATATCTTCTTATGCTCCTTGCATACATCTATTAGTCTACCAATTTCACTTGAAAACTCTTCAATAAAAACCATAGCAGATTCATATTCGGCCTTAAGGACAATGAAATTACGACCATCATATAATTCACTACCCAACTCTGAATTATTATCACCACTGCTATTAAAAATGTAACTCAAAATTGATATCAATGCAGCTTATACCTTTAGATTTGTTGTCCTCTTATACAATTGGTTCAATTTGTGATTCCTTCTTCAAGGATCTCTTCTTGTTCTTATTTTTGTTTCTCTTCTCAAACCTTTCATCATTGTTATTAAAACTTGTTCCATATAACATATGCAATCGGTCCCAAACCTCCTTGGCATATTTTAAGTCTCCAACTTTCTCTAGGTTTGCATTATGGAGATTCTAAAAAATGATACCCCTTTCTTGAGCATTTTACTTCATTACTTCACATGAAAGTGAATCATCATGTTCTCCTTCACATATCAATCTCCACAAGTTAAATCCATAAAAAGATAATTTATACTTCACATTTTCTTTCCTTAACTTGAAATTTGTAGTAATAAGAACAAGCATTTTTGTTGACAGTGTTGGACCCACCAACATGTCAATGGGATCTCCCCGGTAAGAAGTCCCAATTAGACCTTAGACCCTATGGTGTAGGAGTCCCAATAGTGGGTCGTAAGGCAATTCCTTAACCACAGTGTCACACATAGGCAAGTAGAATAACTCTATCACCAGCAAGGGTGTGACTGATGTAGTGATTCAAGGAAGGTGTATGAGAGGTTCAAACACTTCGAACGGGGAAGGAGGTGAAGGTGAGTTCCAGGTTGAGATGAATCAATCCCAACTTGGCTAGGAACACACAACACAAAGGACATGCACAGCTTCCGGCAGAGAAGTCCACTCGGATGCAACAGTCACATCATACAAGGTAAGATAACATGTACAACACTCATGGATTAGTCCGAGACGAGTGTGATGGTTTTTATAGCAAGGTTCAAGTGAAAGGTCTATTTGAGTTTCGGTAGAGCAGTCGACACAGACGGTGACAACATTAACGACAAGATTCATATGATTGCATGTCAATCAGTTCATACACGAGTACATAAGTTAAACAACATATATCATTAAAGCAACTAGAGCAGTCCAACTACAATAACAACATATGCATGAAAATGTACTAGCTCTTATTATATAAAGAAGTGTAAGTCACGATCATACAATACATTCGTGTAAACCTACTAGCCCCAACAGTGGAACGTTATAGCCACATCTGCCTACTCCTCCAAATAGATGTACTAGCTCCGTGTAGTGGAGAAGCCAAGGCGTGTTACAATACGGTCCAAGCCTTCTTCAAGATAGTCTTAGTAGAAGCTTGGCTGACCAAAAGCCTATACAATGAGTTATGAGGGACTATTTATAGCAAAGGGTGGGGTGACCCTTGACATTCACCTTTGTGACCATTCAACTACCCTCATGACTCTTCACGTACTCTATGATTGTTACATCCACTCTTGACACTTTGACTTACACTTGACATAACTCAACATTACAATGCACATGTACCCATGTCAGCAATGGCTTGGACAAGCCAAACTAGACATCATCCGGACTTAGACAACCATAGAAGTCCAACTGCTCGACATCCTCATGTTGATCAACAGTGACATATTGATGCTAAGATTGGTAGTCCTTGAGAGTGTCTATGTGTTCTATTGTGACATCTGTCTGAAACCTGAACCTTGCCTCCATAGCATCTGGGTACATTGCTCAGGCTCCTCTATCCAACTCGTCTGTGAGCATGCACATCATTGTCTTCAATGTGGCCGGAACAAAAACGTACTTGCGCATGATTTCTGCACTGATAAGCAAGTTTGGGCTGGCGATGGTGCACATCAACTCGTCAAAGTACGAGTCAAGCTACTGTCGGACCTGCTTCTTGGTCTTTGCTTGGGTGAGAGTCCCAAGAGATAGGATCGCATGAGTGTGCACTATAACCCCCATGCTTTTGAATACTCGTGCATGGGAAGCCTGTATGCTAATGATGAGTTGTGGTAGGTCTTCATAGTTCTGGATCTGACTCCGGATACGTGCTTACAGCTCGACTACATTGGCCTTCATCATCTTTGGCAAGTGAAGTGCGGCTCCCTTGTACTTCATCATCCACTCTTGCATGTTATCAACAACAGTATGTATATTCTTCAAGATGCATGCTCTTCTCGCAAATTATTGCTGCCATCCATGGATATGAACGAATGCTTGATGCACGGTACCAAACTTGGAGTACAATGCTCGCATTATTGTGTCCAAGGACAATACTTCATCTAGTATTGCCTTCTTCAGTTCAACTCAGGCAGACATTGTCACCAAGTCTCCTCCCTACTTGGCCACCTATAGTTCCTTCACCATTCGCTCATTCTTAGCTATGAGAAAATGAACACTTGAGCTAGTGGCTTAGGCATACACTCTAGTTGCATCAGCCAATGCATCTGGATGCTTATGCACATCACTCACAATCACTTGCTCTTCAAATTGCGTAGGGGATGTTTGGTCCTCTAGAGTCGGTACTCTCTGAGACTGCACAACTTTGTGATGAGATTCATCAAAGGAGATGTTGTGCATCTCTGCTTCTGGTTGACCACCAAGGATCTCAGTGCCTCCTTGGTCATTTGAGACTTTCTCATCATCGGGATGCAATGAAGCAGGTGAGTCGACCTATTTGTGGTGAGGCATGAGGTCAGTATCTTATTCTAACTCATGTTTCTCCGTGTTTACATACAACTATTCAAGCACCTGTTCTATCTCATGAGAAAAGTCTTGCCCCTATGTTGGTTCACCCTATTCGCCTGATGCCAGCTGTTCATATGAATCAACTACTTGTACAAGCGTTTCTTCATCTTTCTACATGTGATGTGCCCTCTGCTGAATCTGCTACTGTTGTGCTTCCTGCTCCTGTTGGTGTAGCTCTTGTTCTTTCCGGAGTTGCTCCCTCAGCTCATGCAACTCCTTCTCTGCTTCTTCCATTCTCTTCTTATCCTGTTGCCTTCGCGCGTTTCGCTTATCGCGTTGCTGCCTCTTCGCCTAAATAGCCATAGCTACTTGTTCTACAATTGGATCTGCTCAAAACTTGTAGCTTTGCTCTTCCTCCATGCGGTCGACAATCTTCCTCTTCCCTTTGTTGCGCACAGGTATGCTTGGCTCTGCTGCCTCTGCTACTTGTACTACTGTTGGTGCTCTCCATGATGTTGCTTCATGTTGCCTTGCTAACCACTCCACAGTGAAGCTGACCTGTTCATTAGGTCTGGAGGAATTGTAATAGTGTCTCCATGAGTCCTTCTCGGCCCAATGACATGCCCCATGAATCCAATTGAACTGAACTCTCACGTAGTGATCCTTCACAATGTAATGTGGGTCATATGGGTTGAAGCTTCAAAGGTCGAAAGGATACTTCCTCATCTTCTCTGCTTCGACATCCGCTTGCTTAATACTCTGGATCTCATATAACCCAATCGCAACGGAAGAGTGGGCCAAAGTACCTTATTCTTCCACTGCAGTCTAGCTATCAATCCTATCGAGATGTGGTATGCCACTTCCTGCATGACAAGCACATCCATGGCGAACTTTGGCAGAACATGCGAAGACTTCTCTGCACTGAACACTCGAATGAATGTGCCAGACGGTGAGGCATACCAATCTACAATGCCTAGCAATTCCTTCATCGCCTCCTCTGACATGCAGGGTGGATCCTGTTTGAATATCAACTTGTATATGAGGGTGAAAAAATGGTCGGATAGCCACATGATCACCCCTTTGAAGCTGCATTCAGACAACAACTTGAAATATGTGTTCACAATAGTCTCTGTCGATGACCATGCATACTCCAAGCTCAGGAAATCATGTCTAGCACAGACAACATCTATTATGTACGAAGACATATAAATCTCTACATTCATACCATCAGGTGAATGTTGAGCTTTCGTGACTTGCTCCTTCAAATGGTGAGCCAGTATGCGGAACCAGTTGCATGGTCTTCCTTCTCTAGCCAGTTGGTCCAGCGCGATCACCCAACTCTTAGGGAAGGTCTCAGTGCTTGCTTGGCCACTCAGTCGACATGCGAATATGACCAAGTATTGGTACGCCTTCCTCAATATCTTTGTCTTCTAGATCTGGTTGGGTGTCATCGTGAAGCGAGCTAGCTCCTTTACCCAATCCTTTAGAATGTCTCTAGAGTGAGCTTTGTTGTTGGGCAAGCTGAATGGAGGAGTCATGATAGTCATGGGCTCGGTCATCTGATACATATCATTGTAATCTCGTGCCCATAAGGTTTCAAGCTTCATCTCACTGACATTGCTCAAGGTGATTGTCTTGGGGTCAATGTGAGAAATGATCCAGTGAATCATGTTTGTGCATGGGAACGCGGGGTATCTACATGCAATCCGGTACAAGTCAGACTTATGAATGTTCATGTACACCTGACGGTCTTCAAGGTCTTCCCCAAAAGTACCTACAAATGTTTCATTCACCTCTTGTCACTTCAGTTTGATGTCCTTATCTAGATACAACTTCGTATCTTCGTAGATCGGCAGACTAGAGGACATCTACCCAACTGTTGCTCTAGCTGCAATACCATTAGTTTCCTGAGATCCTATTCTCTTAGAAGCCATTAAGACAGATGAACACCTAAAAGATCTAGAAATAAGCAGCATGCAAGGCAAGAAATATGTCAGTGAAAACAAAACAAATCTGGGGAAGGACACATCATATACATGGGGAACTGATGAGCGAGATTGTGAAAATTTCAATGGGAAGCTGGGTGACTAGCTACTAGAATTGTGCAAAAGTCAGTTTGGGCTGTCTCGGAGGCTGGACTAGCTGTTGGATCTACAAAATGCGCAATCCAGTCAGGCAGCTGGCTGCTGGGATTGCGCAATGCACAATTCTAGCTGGGAAGTACTACTGGCCCAGGGACAATTTTGCGCAACTTTTCGCCAAGCAGCCACAATCCTCCAGAAATGCGCAAAACAATCCTGGAGGCCAGTGCTAGTCAAGAATGTGCAAATATGGAGAGGAAGGTGAGCCTTCCTTCCCCAGATTGTGTAATGCAGGCTTGGTGAAGGCAGAGACCAAGCCATGGTTGGCCCGACACCGATGGGAAACTAAAAGCAAGTAAGACAATGAAATGCATGCCAACACTGAGTGATAGCAAAAGTGATTGATGGTGCATACAAAACATGAATGAAAGATTCAATAGACAGATCAACATGCATGTGGGTGAGGCAGTTTGTCGGTTGGGCGAACGTCCGTGAAAAACAGTTTCATGCATGTGAAGGCAGTGAGATAGCAACGAATATTGAAACATAGTTAGGACAAGCTAGAATACATGTAAAAGAAAATAGGCATTCAAAGAAATCAAGCAAACAACACTGACACAAGCGAATACACAAAAAGCGATAGAAATGTTGAAAAAGACAAGTTGAGGCCACTTACCCGTGAATAGCTAAGTTGGATGTGTCTAAGAGTCCTGGATGTGCTATGGAATGTCAGAGCTCCAAGATCGATGTGAATGAATGAGCTTTGATGCGTCGAATAAATAAGTTTGGTCGTATGATGTGCATGCCACAAATCTAGGAAAAAGTGACACTTGGACGAAAACTTCTAAAACAACTTTGCATGTAACCCCTGACTGCTAAAAATAGCTCCCTTAATCATGGGATACCTTTTTTCATGTTGTCTCTTGCTATTATGGGAAGATCAAGTCATGCATGCATGCAAGTCAAGTTTCCCCAGTCCCGGGTGGAACTGGTCAACTGAACTTTCCATGCATGCAAGTGCTCAATTGCTTGGGAAAAATGCACATTCCTGGCTGGGAGCTGGGCTGACTGCCTAGGAGGTTTCCGCAATTTCTGGGTAGAGTAGATGACTGCTGCCCATATTTGCGCAAATCCTGGGCTGAACAACTTGTTGCTGGGAGGGTTGGCTAGCAAGATTGCGCAATCCTGGAGCCCAGTAGGGTGGCAGGGAGAAATGCGCAATTTTCAAGGGGAAGCTTCTCAACGTGTAGCTGGACCAAGTCCGGGTAAGCCAACTGTGAGGGGAATGGATCAACTGTGATCGACATACTGCCTTTGTGCAAGGAAAACATTTAAGCTTGAGTACTTGACGAAGCAAGACAAATTTCTGTGTAAGGTTGGTAGGGAGGCTCCAAAATAGGCTAAGGCAAAATTTTGGAGGGTGGTTGTAGCCACTACAACACTTGGCGACACACTGGTAGAACTCCAGCTCTCTACATAGACCTTGTTCGTGAAAAACAAGTCTAACATCTCCAGAAGTATTGTTTTGTTCTTATCTCATCTTGGTTTTACACTAACTTGATTGCAAGATGTAGCATCTGCCAAGCCCTTAGTCGATTGACATACATTCCAAGCCAAGGCAACACAATTGTTTCGATTAGGGTTGAGGGGTATATAGGTGCACAAGCAGTATAGTCATTAGATTCTTAGTTTCATCTCTGGTGTTGCTCCACCGCCAGCAGGCCTAGACAGTACCCTGATGGATTCACATAGGAACATAAGCATGGCTCTGCTGCCAGCAATATTGGTTAGTACCCGTCGGAGTTACTTGCATCACCTCCCTATGCAGGAAGCCTTTCTCTTCTTTCACCTTGTTTGTTTTTCATTTTTCATTTTTTGACTTTTCATTTTTTCATTTTCATTTTCCCTGTGCATAGCACTTATTCATTTTAGAGGCAGAAGAGGGATCTCGACTTATTGAGAGCAAAGGAGGTTGTTGTAGCAAAGAAGTAGTTTATTATATCTCTGACTTGCCTATTAAGTTTTTCCCCCTCACCTTACTCTACTTTACTAAGCTGACAAGGGTCAACCCAAAAACAATCGACTAGAGAAGGTGACACTAGTTAGCGCACAAGCGTTGTGTTTACACCAAGGTTCACTTCAAACAATACATATTTTCCTTCGACGTAACATGGAATAAGAGTAACAAGCTCATCATATAGAGGTAAGATGACAAATAACCAAATAGTGATAGATGTACAAGTCCTCTTGTACTTTACCCAGCTTGCTTCAAGAGTCATACATGGTTTCATGCAAGGCTAACCTACGAGTGAAACAAATGAACCAACAAACATGAAGGCAAAGAAAAAGCAGAAGCTAAAGTGAAAGTAAAGTAGGTAAGTAAACAAGCAAGCAAACAAACATGCAAACAAAGCATATAAGCAAACAAGCATGCAAGCAAACACTACTCCTACTCCTACACTAACGATGCATGGGCCTCATCATGTGAAGTGACACTTCCAATGTAGCTATCGGCGCATTGGTAGACCCATGTTGGTGAAGGCTTGGTCCCCAAGCAACCCATTGGTGCAAACCAGCAAGCAAGAAAGATATAACAATGAAGACAACCATACTTTGTGTTTCAAAGTGGCCACATGACATAAGTGAGTGCAAGTGCATGACAGACAATCCTTGGACTTCTCATGGTTTTTTGTGACACTACGTGCAACTTTGAAGCATAAGCATGCTCTTGACTATGACATGCAAGCAAACTAAAGAAACAAAGATAACTTGCATCGTGAACACATGCTTGCAATGTAAGACTCCTCCAATGTGTGAGCAATGGGATCGTGCAGTTCGAGTGGAGGAAGTGTGATCTATGAGTGAGATGGATCTTCAATGCATACAGATGAGTGATAAGGAGACTTGGGTGATTGAATAGTTTCATGATCGGAAGTGAGACTAACTCCAAGAGAGCGAGGGCCTGACATAACCATTAGCTCAGGCTGAAGTGCCTTGACAGCCTTGGGTGTCTCAACTTCATCATCAGGTAGATCATCATACACTGGTGGCTATGAAAGATCGATTGTGATAGATTCATGTTCGTGATAAAAATTGGAAGCAAGTGGATCATGACCACCACAATCAGAAAAATAAATGAATTCTTCAGCATCCTTATGATGAGATGAATCAAACAGAGGGGTAGATGAAAAGAGAACGAACTCATCCTCTATGTTTTTGGAAAATACATATGAAGGATCAAGTGGATCTTCAATCAATAACTTATCCTCTCCATTGTCAAATGATGGACTAACATCTGGTGAGTCCTATGAGTGATCAACAATGGGTGCACCCGTGGAGGAAGACACACATTCAAAATCATGGATGGCAGGTTCACCAAAGAGGTGGTTAAAGAACGTAGGGGGCTTGGACAAAAGGGAATCATCATTAGCCAAGTATTGATGTTCAAGCTCCCACTCATACTCTTCATGAATGACAACACATGTTGGTTGTGCAACACCAACTCCATCAGTGGGTTTTTCCTCGTTCACAGCAAGTGAAGGGTCCAGAATGGATGAACACAAAACATCATCATTGGGAGGAACACCTAAGTGTCAAGACGGAGGTCGGAGAAAAGAATTCATATGAGAACTCAAAGGACTCACAACCACATCTGCACGAAAATTGAGTGGAGTGATGTTGGGAGAGTTTGAAGGATGAACAGGTGTGTGAGCATGATCCTCAACATCACTGAGCAGTGGTAGAGTTGTTGAATGAGAGGGAGGCAAACAATCATTTGAGATAGTGCCCGCTCCCACATGAGATTTTGCAGTTCCATCAATGAATAATGTTCAGCGAGCCTTGATATCAGGCTTCCTCTTGGGATAGACAGATTTCTTAAGGCAATACTCGAACTGGTCCCAAAGATAAGCAAACTTCATCTGGCTCCTCGGAGCTTGAAACTGCAAGTCACGGAAGGGCTGCCAAAAATCAATAATGGATTCATGCGGAGCCCTCCATTGTTGTAATAGTTTCTGATCCAGATGGTCTGGATCAAAATGATAGAACGTGTCTTCAATAAGATCACATAAGTGCTCAAATGAGTGCACAGTGTCAGCTAGTAGGCTGAGCACCCAACGAAATTGAGATTCGCGAAGTGTTTATGTAAGCAGCAAATCGGCCTGTTCATCAGAAAACTCATCTTCCTCATGAATCATGGAAAGAAAGTTGTGTAAGTGCTCAGGCTAGGCCACTTCGCCTTCACCATCATACGTGTGAGTGGACAAGAGATCGAAAATATTCCTCGAGATGGAGACATCTTCACAATTCAAAAAACACCTCGAGGGAACAAGAATGCAACACTCCATGAAACATATGCAACGACTCAAAATTGGATGAGAGGACACTGCTTGTCATCAGGCCCTCCTTCTAGCGCCAGAAATGTTGACGATGTTGGACCCGCCAACATGTCAAGGGGATCTCCCCAATAAGAAGTCCCAATTAGACCTTAGACTGTTTGGTGTAGGAGTCCCAGCAGTGGGTCGTAAGGTAATGCCTTGACTGTGGTATTGCATAGAGGCAATTAGAATAACTATGCCAGTAGCAAGGGTGTGACTGATGCAGTGATTCAAGGAAGGTGTATGAGAGGTTCCAACACTTTGAAGGGGGAAGGAGGTGAAGGTGAGTTCTAGATTGAAAGGGATCAGTCCCAACTTGGCTAGGAACACGCAACACAAAGGACATGCACAGCTTCCAACGGAGCAGTCCACTCGGATGCGGCAGTGACATCATTCAAGGTAAGATAACATGTACAACACTCATGGATCATTCTGAGATGAGTGCGACGGTTGTTATAGCAAGGTTCAAGTGAAATTTTTGTCTGATGTCCGGCAGAGCAGTCGACACGGACGGTAACAACATTAACAACATATGCAACACATTAACAAAAAGATTCATATAATTGCATGTCACTCAGTTCATACATAAGTACGTAAGTTAAACAACATATATCATTAAAGCAACCGAAGCAGTCCAACTACAATAACAACATATGCATGAAAATGTGTTGGCTCTTATTATATAAGGAAGTGTAAGTCATGATCATAGAATAAATCCATGTAAACCTGCTAACCCCAACAGTGGAACGTTATAGCCACATCTGCTTGCTCCTCCAAAGAGATGTACTAGCTCCGTGCAGTGGAAAAGCCAAGGCGCGTTACAATACTATCCAAGCCTTCTTCAAGATAGTCTTAGTAGAAGCTTGGCTGACCAAAATCCTATACAATGAGTTATGAATGACTATTTATAGCAACGGGTGGGGTGACCATTGACATTCGCCTTTGTGACCATTCAACTACCCTCGCGACTCTTCACCTACTCTATGAATGTTACATCCACTCTTGACACTTTGACTTACACTTGACATGACTCAACATTACAATGCACATGTACCCATGTGAGTAATGGCTTGGACAAGCCAAACTAGACATCATTCAGACTTATACAACCATAGAAGTCCAATTTCTCGACATCCTCATGTTGATCAACAGTGACATATTGATGCCAAGATTGGCAGTCCTTGAGAGTGTTTGTGTGTTCTGTTGTGACATCCGTCTGAAACCTGAACCTTGCCTCCATAGCATCTAGGTACACTGCTCGGGATTACTCTATCGAACTCGTTTGTGAGCATGCACATCATTGTCTTCAATGTGGTCGTGTTATGCTCCTATACCAATAGGTGTCATATTTCATGATTGACTTGATGAGCTTTGTTGTGTAGGTAAATCCCCTCTGCGGACAGAGGCGATCCCACTAGCCTAAATGGGGTCTAGCAACAATCGAACAACGCTAACACGCAAGTTCCTAATTGCAAAGTAAAGGCCAATGATGAGAACCTACCTCGAATCCAACGCTTATATTCGTAGAAGGGTCGCCGCTTCCGTTCTTTCGCTTCAGCTAGTCACAATCCTCACGATCTCCGTGAACGGACACCTGCACATGCAAAGAAAAAGACAAATACAAGCATAAAATCCAAGAAATGCAACTATGTATCAATCAGAAAGGATACAACTCAAACATCATAATAAAGACACATGAGTGGAACCATAACGATAGTCGTCTATTATTATTGATAAACAAAAGAGAATACAACCAAGTTCTGATGTCAAATCCTCCTTTGGATGGGTGAATCAGCAACACATGCCTTGCAAAGCTTGTAAGGGATGGGAACAAGCCTCTCTCTCCTTGATCACTTGGACATGGATCTCCCCCTTAAAGATTTAGCCTCATAGGAATACACAAGACCTCTTACAAGATGAGCTTAGCAATCCTCAGACTTTGGGAGCTTGAAAAGTAGAATTACTAACTAAGAATTACCAACTAAGAATTACCAACTAGCTTGTCAAAGGGGAAGGAACAAGCTTATATAGGGGTAGGAGGAGTAGATAAGACCATCCACTTGATTCATGGGATTTCCCTTATCATTAGGAAGCTTCCATGAGAGGTGGAGAACTACTTCCCTCCTTGGGAGATACGAAGCCCAACTGAACCAACTCAAACTGGAATTAGTTCATGGATAAGGTGGAAGGAACCTTCGGAAGTTTGTTTGTTGAAAACTTTACCCAACTAGGTTGGCGCTAGTGCGACTCTGAGACAGAGTGCCAACTGGCGCGCCCTCTTTGGAGGATTTACCCCATTAGCGCAAGTAATACACAGTGGAACAGCGCCAATGGAGAAAGGGGTATATTTTTGGGTATTTTGCAGAAGGTGTCTTCAAGGCATATGAAGTACATACTTTAAGGGATATAATGCAGGTGCTTTCAAGTTATGTCACTTCTCCAAGTCCCGGAATAGGTCCTCCAATGTGCGGGAGAAGGGGTAATAGGGACGGTGACAAAATACTGTGTAACAGATGCCCCCTAAAGCATGAAGCCCGAGAGAGAGA
>APFE030303631.1:137889-148091 GCA_000404065.3 Pinus taeda
ATTTATGTAATGTAAAGGAGGTTTCCCCCTCGAAGAGGCTGAATTCTAAGGCGTTGATCTATCTTTTCTATCTTTTCTTGAGCTGGTTTCATAACATTTGGTATCAGAGCCAGGTTTCAATCCTGGGACCTGTGGGTTATGGGCCCACCACGCTTCCACTGCGCAACTCTGATATAATGTGTAATCGCAATGATAATTCGGAGGCCGCAACAAAGGGGCCTAACAGTGGCCAAATACAATGTGCAATCGCAATGATAATTCGGAGGCCGCAACAAAGGGGCGGAAACCAGAAGAGTTTTAAGATGTGTAAAAGACTCCTCAGCTATGGCATCCCATCGAAACGGGGTGTCGCGCTTGAGTAACCGCGTGAAACCTTTTGCCACTTTGGCATAATTCGGGATAAATCGTCGTAAGAAATTTGCTTTACCCTACAAACTTTGTAGTTGCCGCAAAGAAGCAGGGGGAGGAAGATTCAAAATGGCTTTGACTTTAAGGGGATCCAAGCAGATACCCTCTCGGGAGACGATAAACTCGAGGAGTCAACCAGATTCTACGCAGAAGACACATTTATGCAGATTAAGTCAGATATTGTAGTGTCGACAGCGGAGAAAAATCTCGCGGAGATGTGACGGATGGTCTTGGCACTTAGCCGAATGAGCGGGAAGGTCATGTAGATAAGGCTATACGATGTGTCGGATATCATGAAAGGCATAAGACATCGCACGTTGAAAAGTGGCACCAGCATTCTTGAGACCGAAAGGGAGCTTTTTATAAGCGAAAGTACCCCACGGACAGATAAAGGCCGTCTTGTGTTGATCAGCGGGCGTGATATTAATCTGGTTGTAGCCAGAAAAGCCATCCATAAACGAATATATCTCACTCCGAGCACACTCATCAATGAGCTGGTCAATGAAAGGTGTGGGGTAGTTATCTTTCGGGCAGGCTCGGTTAAGACCGTGATAATCGACACAGACACGAAAAGTACCCTAATTTTTATCCACAGGGACAATGTTAGAGACCCAATCTGTGAGTGGGATAGGGTAAATGAAACCAACTTTAAGAAGTTTTTCAACTTCCACTTTGATAGCCGCAGCCTTGCGGGGGTGCACAGGGCGTAAATGCTGACGAACAGGTTTAGCTCCTGGATATGTAGGTATCTCATGCACTACGATGTTTGGATCGATGCCAGGCATCTCTTCATAAGACCACACAAATACGTCAGGGAACTCGCGAAAAAGAGCTATATAGATTTGAATTTCCTCAGGAGTGCAGGTGACTCCTATGTAGATGTTCTCAACAATCCCTAGTTTGACAGAGATGTCGATAGGTTGGGTCTGCGTAATGTTCCCCAAATTTCCTTCAGACGATACTTGGTAGACCTGAATAGGCGTCTGAAGAGGTTGTGAAGGGAGACAAGGAGCAAACCGCTCGATACAAGCCAATGTTTCCCGAAGGGTAGGGAGAAATGAGGAACGGTGATGAAGATTGAACCACGAAGGTTCCTCGAGAGACATGGTCTCTATGATGGCTTCGTCAAAAGGAAATATTTCCTTTAATGGATCCGAGGAGGCACATTCTCCAAGCCAAGGGGAATAGTTGTATGAGTCAAGAGCTCCGCTTAAAGAGGTGGGTTCAGCAGGAGGAGCCGATACAATAGCGATTTCGATGTAGTTGAGCTCGGCGGGACTCAACGGCATCTCCTCGCCCCATGATTCTATCTGGTCGATGGGGGGAAGGACCTAGGGATCAGAAGGAACCGAAATCATATTGATAGAGGCGAGGTTGGGAGGTGGGAGTGAGAAAACACCAATGAGGGCGGGATCTTTGAAGAGCTCGGCTCCCACACTCTCGAAAGGGATGGAGGTATGCTCCATGAAAGGCACATTTCCTTCAGAAGAAGAAGCGAAGAAGGAGAGCTGGTCTACCATGACAATTTTCCCCTGGTGAGGGAAACGAATGACACAGAAGAGGGATGAAGCCACGGCACGCATGGCATACGTCCAACTCTGACCCAGAAGGAGGTTGTAAGTAAGATTTGTGTCAACGACCTCAACTTCTATTTCAACGGTTTTCCCTTCTAAAGCAATCGGCAATCATTGAAGAATACCATAGGGACGAGATTCTCTCCCATCTAAGGCTTCCAGTGTTGTAGGATATTGGCTCAAGGTCAGAGACCCGATCGCTTTCCAACAAGAAATAGACATGATGCAAGTTGACGCACCCTCATCAATAACCGTACGATGGATCGTTTTCGAATTGATGATGACTTGTATGAGAAAGGCGATCTGATGAGGCAGCCTTGGGACATGGCTCTCGAGATCAAAGGTGATCAAATCCGAATCTGTTGGGTCAATGCCACCGATGGCTGATAGCAGGGACTTCCTCTGAGGGGGGTAGCTCTGGAGAACCTCTAAGGCAGACATAGCCGATGGAGCCTGCGTTAAGTCCTCAACTATGCTATAATGCTGGGCAGCACGAGCATTTGGGTTGTAAGATGATCTCCTGAGTACTCCTTTAGGAGGGGGTCCGATTGTCGTCTCAATACTTGGTCTCTCAATATGGAGTGGACCAGAGCTGGACGAAGGAGCGCTTGAGGGGACCTCAGGCTCCTTCCCGGCAGACGACAGATACTCCTTTGTTCGAGTCGTTACATGAATGCGAATGGTTCCAGCCATGAACACTTGGGAACCAAAGGGAGATGAAGACGAAGATGGATCAGCCACCATTTGAGTCTGTTGAGAGGGGAAAGGTTCTTTTAGAGCCGTAGGAATCCCAGGGGTGCCCTTCAACAAACGACTAACCTCGGACCGCCTTGGGCAGTCTTTGGTGTAGTGATCCTAATCACAAATGAGACAAGGATACTTGGGTTTGCGCTTAGCTCCTTCCTCGGGTGGAGGTTTGGACGAGTCCTGTTTAGGTTGCTCAGACTTATTCTTTGCTTTCCCCTTTTTCTTTCCTTTCGAGGCCTTATTCGCCATGGTGGACTAGACGGCGTTAACCTCAGAAGTACTTCCAGAATAGAACCACCCTGAGAAGTGTTTTCGCTAGAAGCATTTGGTTTTGGCTTCCCAGGGTTCGAGGATGATTTTTTGGACGACGAATTTGCAGAGCCAATAACCCCATCAACAGATGGTTTTTGTGGAGCTTTGGATGTACTGTGTCTCGGGGCATCAGGAAAATACTCATACAAAGTACCTGACTGAGAGTAAACTAAGTCAAGGTACTGAGCACGCGCGATAGCTTGCTCTTCAGTTACACAAGCTCCCATGGCAATGTCCCGTGCAATCTTAGGGACAAAGGAAGTTGTGAACCAATTGGTGAGGAGTTGATTAAGAATCCAAAACTTGATCAACTGACGACACCTTCTCCATTCATTTATATGATCAGAGATGTGCGTAGCCGTATCCTGCTTGAGAGACATAAGGAGATGGGTCCCCATCTCGTACTGAATGGGTAACTGAAAATGAGTGAGGAATGCCATTGCCAATGAATTGAAATCTTGAAAAGATGCATGGGTCAATTCAATGTACCATTTAGCAGCGGAGACGGTGAGAGTCCTTTGGAACAGGCGGAGCCGAACTGAATCGTCAAGCCATGAATTAGACGAAAACTAGAGGTGATAAGTCATTACATGGGCTTGAAGATCCTCTCCATATTTTCCGTCGAATTTGGGACAATCGTCGGGTATCTTAGTTGGAACTGGTGGCCATTGTGGATTATGCAAAATAGGATCATTCGTTAACTTCGACACATTGGGCAGTTCCAACGTTGCTAGAAATGGTAGCTGCGGGTTGAAGGACATCTGCGGATATGAGGTCGGGCCAGAGTTCCATCCAGTTGCCGGTTGACCCCATTGACTTAGTCCGGATGGACTAGGTCCAAAAGGACCTTGTCCATAGGAACTCTGTCCATAAGGGTTATATCCATAACTGGATGGTTGATTCTGGTTTTGCCCCCCAGCACCCCATTGGTTACCATACTAGCCGGCAGGAGCAACGTTGGGTTGCTGATAATTTTGATAAGGGGTGGCCTGTGGCTGTTGATAATTTTGATATGGGGAAAATTGATTTTGCCCCTGGGTTGCTGGTATCGATATGGTTACTGGGCTCCATATTGAGCCTGGGAACCAGGCTGCGTTTGATAAGAAGTTTGGGATTGATACCCACCTTGAGGCTGGAGGCCAGTTTGATTCTGGGGCTGATAACCAGGTTGAGCTTGAGAAGCAGGAACCATCTGCATGCCCGGTTGAGCAGGCCTAGAAAGATATCCTTGCGAAGACTGAGGTTGGGCCATCTAGCCGGAAAGTTGTCCCGATTGGATCTGAGACGGACCTACTTTCCCAGAAGGTTGAACTTGCTGGGTGTTCGGTTGTCCTTGCGCAATCGAAGGTTGTCCTGGCAGAGCAGATGGCTGACTAGGTTGAGCAGTGGGCTGGCCTTGCTGCATGTAAGGCTGGCCACCTTACCCAGAAGGGTAGCCTTGCTGGTTTCCAGGTTGTCCTTGTTGCGCGTAAGGTTGTCCCGGATTCCCATAGGGTTGACCCGAAGGGTATCCCTGCTGGACTCCAGGTTTTCCTTGTTGAGCATAAGGTTGTCCTAGGTTTCCAGAAGGTTGCCCAAGATATGTAAAAGACGGACCACCAAAGGCCGAAGGTTGTCCCTGGGAGGGTTGTCCTTGTGAGCCTCCAGGTTACCCTGGATAGGTTTGGCCATAATACTGCTGCCCATAATTAGGCTGCGTGTAGGATGGCTGACCCTGGTATGATGGTCCTTGGGATGGCTGCCCTTGACCCGGACAGAACTGGCCACCACCATAACTGGTGGTACCCCAAGCGACATTCAACAAAATTGAAGACTCAACCGCGGGTTGAGCTGGCAAGGAGGTATACAAATGATGACCTATAGGGTCATAATATGGTCGGAACTGACGTGATAGCGGTATGGTGAACTTGGGAAACAAAGGGTTCCGTAGTGGGAACAATGTTATTATCCCACATAGAAGAGAAACTCCCAAAGCCCATTGCATCCCTTAGAGATCTATAGCACGCCGGCACTGTAATACCAAGAGGTGTAACAGTGTAGGGCGTAGATATGACTGGGGATGTGGCTGGGATAGGAGTCTCAATACTTGACATAACAAGTGTTCCACTCGATACAGGAGATGTGTCTTCCATATCGGAAGAAGCAATCGGGGTCGAAACACCAGTAGGAGTAGAGGGAAAATCCTCTTCGGAGGGCTCCCAAACAAGGTTCCAAAACAAATCGTGAAGCTCGTCCTCTGAAGCACGAGAGTTCAACGGTTGGACACTTGGAATAACAGGAAAAGCATCACCACAAACCGGTGTCTCAGGAGCAGCAGAAGAAGGAGACCCTTGGTCACTCAGGACAGGAGACGGGATCGATGGATCCGCCAGGATGATCGAATCAAACAAAAATCCTAGACAAGCTAACGATAAAAGACCCTACTCAAACCTAACGCACACAAGATCTAACAAGGCAAATGTAATCGTGGCCGAATAAATTTTTAATACATTAGGACACAACTTGACATTTTCATGTTTTAAGAGTCAAGAAAAGGACAAAAGATGACTCTAGTCGCCTTTGAATATTTAGTGAGCCCAAAGTGACAAATGCTCAAGAGAGCCTTTTCTTTTAAGGAGTCCGAAAAGGATCAAAAAGTGACTGCTCTAGAGAAAGTAGGCAAGGGGATTACTAGACAATCCGTAAAACTGCATATACACCTTAGCAATCATATGAAAGCCAAGGACTTTCTGTACAACAGTCAATCTTCCTAAATGCTGTGTTCGGTGCGTTACGGGCTGTAAGGTGGCAAACACGGCTTCATGTGGATCAAGGATGATAACCTAGTGGAGTCTCCCCATATATACGCGATGGTACGTGGGAGCACAAGTCCATACTAGACCACAGTTGAGTCACACAAGGAGGAATCACCCAACCTTAATGTGAGAACAAAAGTGACTAATTTTAACGACGTCGGAGCACGTCTCTAGCCTAGACCTCTAGAATGTGAGTGTTATGTTCCAATGCGTTTTTAAGTTCATTCGATTTATTTTAAAGTTGATCTTGAGTTCAGTTTTGGTTTTTAGGTCCTACTGTATGTAATTTCTCAAAATCCCTAAATGCAATCTATATGCCAAAACATGTCATTCCATTCGATGAATGCTAACTACAAGAGAGTTAGAGAGCTTTCATGTAAACGAAACAATCACAAACAACAAAGAGTTTCCCTAATGCAGCTAATGCAAATCACTAAACTTTTCTTTAAGATCACTAATTCACTAATCAAAATGAAAAGTCCTAACTTTCATTAATCGTTTCAAAGCAAAAGAGATTTTTTTTTTCAATAATGGAAAAATGCACTAAAGAACTTTTGAGAAATAATACTAACAAATTCTAACCAATACACACATGTTCAGTTCCTCAAAACACAGATCAAACATCCAAAGAATCAAAAAGATCCCAAAGCGAACAATGAGCCGTGTGATCTGGGCTCAAAGTGAGATGAAGCAGAATTCAAGTGAAGACGAAGCAAATCACTCAGATAACGCAACGAAGCGATCTACAACCACCAACCAAGTGTAAAGGAGCAAACAAGAGAGTCGACTGGACAACAAAGAGATCAAAACACCTTCAGAAGGCTCAATTCACAAGGCCACTAGATGCTTTAGGGCTAGAAATGCGAAATCGGGAGAAAAAAGAAAACACCCAAAGGGTAGCGATCAAAACCAGACAAATCATACTCCAACACACCAAAGTAGTCTAGTGAAGGTACTTAGGAAAAAACCAAAGCTCAAAAAATTGAGAACCAAGCAAACTTCAAAAGTTTAAAGGCCTGGCGTGATTGTCAAGCTGCAACAAGCGCCTTTCAGGGATTGGCGCGGGTTGTCAATGTGCAACTTGCACCAACTGGCGCGACTGTCACGCTATAAACTAGCGCCAGTTGAGTTTGCTAAGGAAAAACAAAAAACAAAAGAGCCAAGGCTAAACCAACAATACCTAAGTACTCTCAAGAGGCAAAAACAACACAAGTATCCAACCCAGAAAGCAAAACAAGCGGGAGAAACCAAGGAAACAAACAAGGAACAAGGCTAGTCCCAAGTCGTTCAGTTTGCAAACCAAACGGAGATGGACTAAAGTAGCATTGATCTACTTCGCTAATGCAAAGCAATAGCATTTCGAAGGCTATCTGGCCAGACTTCAGGCTCCGTCTAAAGTTTACAAATCAAACAACAAGACAAGATAAACAAACAAGGCAAAAGCCAACTCCCCAGCGGAGTCGCCAAATTGTTCTGTAGGTAAATCCCCTCTGCGGACAGAGGCAATCCCACTAGCCTAAATGGGGTCTAGCAACAATCGAACAACGCTAACACGCAAGTTCCTAATTGCAAAGTAAAGGCCAATGATGAGAGCCTACCTCGAATCCAATGCTTATATTCATAGAAGGGTCGTCGCTTCCGTTCTTTCGCTTCAGCTGGTCACAATCCTCACGATCTCCGTGAACAGACACCTGCACATGCAAAGAACAAGACAAATACAAGCATAAAATCCAAGAAATGCAACTATGTATTCAGTCAGAAAGGATACAACTCAAACAATTATAAATAAAAGACACATGAGTGGAACCATAATTTGGATAGCTCTATTATTATTGATAAAACAAAAGAGGAATACAACCAAGTTCTGACGTCAAATCCTCCTTTGATTGGGGGTGTATCAGCAACACATGCCTTGCCAAAACTTGTAGGGATGGGAACAAGGCCTCTCTCTCCTTGATCACTTGGACCATGGATTCCTCCTTTAAAGATTAGCCTCATAGGGATGAACAAGGACCTCTTGCAATGATGAGTTAGCAATCTCAGACTTTGGGACTAGATTTGGCAGCTTTGAAAAAGTTAGAATTACTAACTAGCTTGTTCAAAAGGGGAAAGAACCAAGCTTATATAGAGGGTTAGGAGGAGTAGATAAGACCATCCACTTGATTCATGGATTGTCCTTATCATTAGGAAGCTTCCATGAGAGGTGGGAAACCTACTTCCCTCCTTGGGAGATACGAAGCCCAACTGAACCAACTCAAACTGGAATTAGTTCATGGATAAGGTGGAAGGAACCTTCAGAAGTTTGTTTGTTGAAAACTTTACCCAACTGGGTTGGCGCTAGTGTGACTTTGAGACAGAGCGCCAGCTGGCGCGCCCTCTTTGGAGGATTTACCCCATTGGCGCGAGTAATACACTATGGAACAGCGCCAATGGAGAAAGGGGTATATTTTTGGGTATTTTGCAGAAGGTGTCTTCAAGGCATATGAAGTACATACTTTAAGGGATATAATGCAGGTGTTTTCAAGTTATGTCACTTCTCACACGTCCCGGAATAGGTCCCTCAATGTGCGGGAGAAGGGGTAACAGGGACGATGACAAAATACTGTGTAACAAGCTCTGTAATATGTTCATACCTTTCTTGTTGCAAAGGTTTTCCATATTTTCAAAAAAATAAAAAATTAAAAATTAAAAAATGTAAAGAGGGTATACCCTAAAAGAAAAATCAAAGGGTAAAGAATTTAAAAGGTCATAAAAAAAAAAAAAAAAAAAAAAAAAAAAAAGTGAAAGAAATGAACCCCAAACAAAAATCAGACTAGGAAAGTGTGCAAATCCAAGTGCCACTACTATTTCATTTTCTGTAATAAGCAATTGTGTGCAACTTGTTAAACTTTTGCCACTATTGATTAATAGTCAAACAACTGAAGCTTGGCTAGTTCATATTTGAATTTCATGTTTTAGAGATAGAGAATAAAGTCTGACCAAACTATTTAATCTTGGCAGATAAGTAAATAGGTAGAGTAAATTAAAAGGAGCTCAACTGTTTAATCTGAGCCCTTGGATGTAATAAGTGTAGACTTAGGTAGGCTTGCCATGTAAAAGAAAAGGATGATTTGATAAGGGTTTTCTAGTCTAAGTGCACCCAAATAAAGAAGAAAAAATGTCAGGTTAAAGTAGGTAGGGTAGATAGATGGTGTTGCATAATGATCTTGTGATGAAAAATGATTTAAAATGTGTTGATATTTACTTTTATCACATAGTGCAAGGCAGACATTTCACTTGATGCAGTTCAAGCAAATCAAGGATAAATAACTAACTTCCATTCACATTTTCCCTAAACACTTCACTAATTTTCCCCTAAGCACTAAGGTCTTTGAAAGTCAAAGGGGCTCAGAGCATTTCTCTGACTTCTAGAGGGACCGGACGCTCGGCCCAATGATCTAAAAGCCTAAGTGCTCATAAATCATCCATCCATCATTCATTTCACTCTATAAAGTTTGTGTAAGTGAAAAAACCTAATTTACTTAGGAAAGGCATTATATCACTTAAAAAACCCCTTTAGCCTAAGTTTAAATGTAAATTCCTAACATTTTAGCTTGGCGCTTATTATTTCATTTCATATTAATTTTTAACCATTATTATATAATTCCCATATAAACTTTACCCTTTCCCCGTATTATGTGATTAAATAAAATCCTCGCATTACTATATACCCCGCCCCCCGGTTAGTTATAACCATAGTCATAATGTAAAAAAAGGGATTGATAAACTTATTCGAAGTTTGTTAATAACCTTCCCCCACTGTGTTATAACAAGATTAATTAACCATCCGGGTTAATTAATAACCAACCCTCCAACCAATAAAAATGCGCCCGATACAATTAAAACACTATTTATTATATAGGGCCTGCTGCATTAATTTCCCGCCCATCTTCACTTCCCATCCATCGTCCGATTGTCCCCCCATCATCCGACAGTCGACGATCATATCACGACCCCCTGGTGACCGCACTTCAACTCACGATCACCAGGCGGTTTTCCGCCATACCTCCACCACACGTCACGCTCCCAACATGCTCGCTCGCCCCTGGCTCGAACTACCCCGCCCCAAAAGCGGTGCGGGGTAAACCACTTACCACCCTCCGCTAACAACAAGATGTCCCATCACTCTGACGTCATCTACCCAATAAATGCTAAAAAAACCCCGCCAAACCAAATTCCATTAAGTCAACGAGAAAATGTCATTTTCACCCTTATTCCCTGCAAATTGTGCTCCATGCAAAATACGTCTAGTCGACTGTACAAGCGTTCAGTCCACCACTCGGCCAAGAAATTCCAGTGTCGTGCTCTGCAGTTCCTCATTCAACCT
>APFE030303631.1:153026-171233 GCA_000404065.3 Pinus taeda
ACTCAGATAACGCAACGAAGCGATCTACAACCACCAACCAAGTGTAAAGGAGCAAACAAGAGAGTCGACTGGACAACAAAGAGATCAAAACACCTTCAGAAGGCTCAATTCACAAGGCCACTAGATGCTTTAGGGCTAGAAATGCGAAATCGGGAGAAAAAAGAAAACACCCAAAGGGTAGCGATCAAAACCAGACAAATCATACTCCAACACACCAAAGTAGTCTAGTGAAGGTACTTAGGAAAAAACCAAAGCTCAAAAAATTGAGAACCAAGCAAACTTCAAAAGTTTAAAGGCCTGGCGTGATTGTCAAGCTGCAACAAGCGCCTTTCAGGGATTGGCGCGGGTTGTCAATGTGCAACTTGCACCAACTGGCGCGACTGTCACGCTATAAACTAGCGCCAGTTGAGTTTGCTAAGGAAAAACAAAAAACAAAAGAGCCAAGGCTAAACCAACAATACCTAAGTACTCTCAAGAGGCAAAAACAACACAAGTATCCAACCCAGAAAGCAAAACAAGCGGGAGAAACCAAGGAAACAAACAAGGAACAAGGCTAGTCCCAAGTCGTTCAGTTTGCAAACCAAACGGAGATGGACTAAAGTAGCATTGATCTACTTCGCTAATGCAAAGCAATAGCATTTCGAAGGCTATCTGGCCAGACTTCAGGCTCCGTCTAAAGTTTACAAATCAAACAACAAGACAAGATAAACAAACAAGGCAAAAGCCAACTCCCCAGCGGAGTCGCCAAATTGTTCTGTAGGTAAATCCCCTCTGCGGACAGAGGCAATCCCACTAGCCTAAATGGGGTCTAGCAACAATCGAACAACGCTAACACGCAAGTTCCTAATTGCAAAGTAAAGGCCAATGATGAGAGCCTACCTCGAATCCAATGCTTATATTCATAGAAGGGTCGTCGCTTCCGTTCTTTCGCTTCAGCTGGTCACAATCCTCACGATCTCCGTGAACAGACACCTGCACATGCAAAGAACAAGACAAATACAAGCATAAAATCCAAGAAATGCAACTATGTACAGTCAGAAAGGAATACAACTCAAACATCAAATAAGACACATGAGTGGAACCATTATGAAAGTCGTCTATTATTATTGATAAAACAAAGAGAAATACAACAAGTTCTGACGTCAATCCCTCCTTGATTGGGTGTATCAGCAACAATCCCTTTGCAAAGCTGTAAGGGATGGGCAAGCCTCCTCTCCTTGATCAACTTGGACATGGATCTCTCCTTAAAATTTAGCCTCATAGGGAAACAAACTCTTCAAGAAATGAAAGCTTAGCAATTCCCTCAGCTTTGGGACTTAAGATTTGGCAGCTTGAAAAGTAAGAATTACTAACTAAGCCTTGTCCAAAAAGGGGAAAGAACAAGCTTTATATAGAGGTAGGAGGAGTGATAAGACCATCCACTTGATTCATAGGGATTGTCCTTATCAATTAGGGAAGCTCCATGAGAGGTGGAGAACTACTTCCCTCCTTGGGAGATACGAAGCCCAACTGAACCAACTCAAACTGGAATTAGTTCATGGATAAGGTGGAAGGAACCTTCAGAAGTTTGTTTGTTGAAAACTTTACCCAACTGGGTTGGCGCTAGTGTGACTTTGAGACAGAGCGCCAGCTGGCGCGCCCTCTTTGGAGGATTTACCCCATTGGCGCGAGTAATACACTATGGAACAGCGCCAATGGAGAAAGGGGTATATTTTTGGGTATTTTGCAGAAGGTGTCTTCAAGGCATATGAAGTACATACTTTAAGGGATATAATGCAGGTGTTTTCAAGTTATGTCACTTCTCACACGTCCCGGAATAGGTCCCTCAATGTGCGGGAGAAGGGGTAACAGGGACGATGACAAAATACTGTGTAACAAGCTCTGTAATATGTTCATACCTTTCTTGTTGCAAAGGTTTTCCATATTTTCAAAAAAATAAAAAATTAAAAATTAAAAAATGTAAAGAGGGTATACCCTAAAAGAAAAATCAAAGGGTAAAAAGAATAAAAAATAAAAAAAAAAAAAAAAAAAAAAAAAAAAAAAAAAAAAAAGTGAAAGAAATGAACCCCAAACAAAAATCAGACTAGGAAAGTGTGCAAATCCAAGTGCCACTACTATTTCATTTTCTGTAATAAGCAATTGTGTGCAACTTGTTAAACTTTTGCCACTATTGATTAATAGTCAAACAACTGAAGCTTGGCTAGTTCATATTTGAATTTCATGTTTTAGAGATAGAGAATAAAGTCTGACCAAACTATTTAATCTTGGCAGATAAGTAAATAGGTAGAGTAAATTAAAAGGAGCTCAACTGTTTAATCTGAGCCCTTGGATGTAATAAGTGTAGACTTAGGTAGGCTTGCCATGTAAAAGAAAAGGATGATTTGAT
Organism: Pinus taeda; assembly: GCA_000404065.3. NCBI lineage: Eukaryota > Viridiplantae > Streptophyta > Pinopsida > Pinales > Pinaceae > Pinus > Pinus taeda. The sequence goes on from APFE030303631.1 coordinate 155,413, forward strand.
AAGGGTTTTCTAGTCTAAGTGCACCCAAATAAAGAAGAAAAAATGTCAGGTTAAAGTAGGTAGGGTAGATAGATGGTGTTGCATAATGATCTTGTGATGAAAAATGATTTAAAATGTGTTGATATTTACTTTTATCACATAGTGCAAGGCAGACATTTCACTTGATGCAGTTCAAGCAAATCAAGGATAAATAACTAACTTCCATTCACATTTTCCCTAAACACTTCACTAATTTTCCCCTAAGCACTAAGGTCTTTGAAAGTCAAAGGGGCTCAGAGCATTTCTCTGACTTCTAGAGGGACCGGACGCTCGGCCCAATGATCTAAAAGCCTAAGTGCTCATAAATCATCCATCCATCATTCATTTCACTCTATAAAGTTTGTGTAAGTGAAAAAACCTAATTTACTTAGGAAAGGCATTATATCACTTAAAAAACCCCTTTAGCCTAAGTTTAAATGTAAATTCCTAACATTTTAGCTTGGCGCTTATTATTTCATTTCATATTAATTTTTAACCATTATTATATAATTCCCATATAAACTTTACCCTTTCCCCGTATTATGTGATTAAATAAAATCCTCGCATTACTATATACCCCGCCCCCCGGTTAGTTATAACCATAGTCATAATGTAAAAAAAGGGATTGATAAACTTATTCGAAGTTTGTTAATAACCTTCCCCCACTGTGTTATAACAAGATTAATTAACCATCCGGGTTAATTAATAACCAACCCTCCAACCAATAAAAATGCGCCCGATACAATTAAAACACTATTTATTATATAGGGCCTGCTGCATTAATTTCCCGCCCATCTTCACTTCCCATCCATCGTCCGATTGTCCCCCCATCATCCGACAGTCGACGATCATATCACGACCCCCTGGTGACCGCACTTCAACTCACGATCACCAGGCGGTTTTCCGCCATACCTCCACCACACGTCACGCTCCCAACATGCTCGCTCGCCCCTGGCTCGAACTACCCCGCCCCAAAAGCGGTGCGGGGTAAACCACTTACCACCCTCCGCTAACAACAAGATGTCCCATCACTCTGACGTCATCTACCCAATAAATGCTAAAAAAACCCCGCCAAACCAAATTCCATTAAGTCAACGAGAAAATGTCATTTTCACCCTTATTCCCTGCAAATTGTGCTCCATGCAAAATACGTCTAGTCGACTGTACAAGCGTTCAGTCCACCACTCGGCCAAGAAATTCCAGTGTCGTGCTCTGCAGTTCCTCATTCAACCTGCGAATTACATAGTTTTCCTCTTTAAACACAGGTATTTACCCAATTCACTCAGTAAACCTATAATTCCTGGTTTTACTGAAAATTCTACCTAAAAAAGCCGATTTCAAGTTAAATTCAAATCTGTAGCTACCATAAAAAGACCCCTAAGTCTGTTGTTTAGTCCAATTTCCCGCAGAACACCTAAATTCAAGTTTGAATACACAAGAACCAAATATGGAAACTCACATAGCCCTGAATGCGCCCATGAATGCACCCCATAAAGACTTAGATTATCTTTCTTAAAGTTTTTCCACAATCTTTAATGTATATCTAAATATGAATGCTATAACTGGAGTATTATCTCAGAATTTGTTTAATTACACTCGGTTTTAACAGTTAAGCAAATACATGTTTTCTACTGATATCTAAGTTAAGGAATTCTTAATTGCTCCTTAGTTTAGGTTGTTTCTTTATAATCTATAGCAAAGGATTCTTAATTTCCCTTTATTTCTAATTACCCTTTGTTCCTCATTTAAATCCGGGTCTAAGAATTCTTGATTGCTCTTTCACCTTGATTCAAACCATTTCACCCCTTTGGCCCAAATACCTACACTCTACTCTGTTAGCTTGCCCTTTGAACATTCCCTTTAGTGAGTTGATCCAGCTCTGCTTCCCTTCTATTGACTCCATATCCCAATGGTCTAGAGACATCATTCTATCCATCTGTTTAAAGAACCCCACTACCCAACCTTCAATACAAAACAAAAACCCCTTGAACATTCATAACTAGCCTAAAATTCAAACAAACAAAGCTAAATCATATAGAGAGAGCCCTCTCTGAGCCTAGGTTGGCTAGAGCCTATGCTCCAAAAGTGGTTTGTGGTTACCTCGATGACTTTTTTCTTTAACCTTGAGAAAATATTGAGTGATAACATTGTGGCGACCATACTGAGGAAGACTAACATTTTCTTCAAAAATCTTTTATAGGTTTAGATTTGATCTGTGATGGTGGATAGTGATTAGACACGCAAAGGTTAAAATCATCAACCTGGCGACTCCAAATCAATTTCACAATCAAGACTCCACTGGAGGAATGAACCTAAAATAACAATATGAAAAGATCAGGCTTTTAACTTGGATTTTTATCCAAGACATTATGTTCTTTCTCATCAATAAAGCTTTTCAATGTATATTGTATTTTAGAGAAGATTTTAGATTAATTTTTTATCATTTCCCTTTGAAAATTGTAGATATAAAGTCTCCTTACACATTTGAGTAGCATTCTTCTAACTCTTATGAAGATCATTTTCCAATGGAGGAGAATCAAACAATCAAGACTAATCATACAGTCCCTGTACATATTCCTGTACCTTAAAGTTCCTGATAGATATAAGGCCCTCATCTTACCTCCTATATTCCATGCTTTCCCTAACAATTATTACAAGTATCTCCCTAGCTTTGATGGAGAAGATGGTAAAATCACTGCCCAAAAACATATTCAAGCTTTTGAGAATGATTTGGACTTATTTGAGATTGATTAAGATGATGTTATTATCAGGATTTTTTCTCTTTCTTTGCAAAGTAAAGTAAAGAGTTGGTTCAAGAATTTACCTATTGCAAGCATCTCAAATTTCCAATAGTTTGCCAAATTTTTTCTTGATAGATGGATAATCAAGGTTAATCTTTTTGTGATCATAGAAGAATATAATCAGTTAAAAAGATAGCCAAATGAAATTGATAGATGGATAATCAAGGTTAATCTTTTTTTGATCATAGAAGAATATAATCAGTTAAAAAGACAGCCAAATGAAACAATACAACAATTTTCTAACATATTTAATCAAGTCTATTATCCAAAGCCATCAAATATAAGACCTCCTCCTGATTCAGCTCTTTTGCATTATGCAAAAGTATTTGATCCAGAGATAGAATTTCAGCTAAGAGAAAGAAACCCCTCAACACTGGAACAGATGCAAAACATTTTAGTAGATGTAGAAGTTAATCTGTAAATTAGAAGAGAAAAGTTGAAAGCAGAAGCAGAGGAAAACAACATTGCAGAGGTAAAACTCAACATTTTGGTAAGAAAAATAGAGGAAAGGATACAGAATATTACCATGAAAGATAAATTCTTTGTTCAAAATCACCATGACACATTGACATCACAAAATGAAGAGGTTGATATCCATGAACAAATTCCTGCTAATTCCAACAACCATAGATCAAAAGGTAGATTTATAGATCAATATGTGGAGAAGAAATATGCTGATCTAATGTGTATGTTTGAAGACATTCCTTCTTTTTATGATTTGCCTAAGTATTATCAGTATGATGATAATTATGTTCTCAAAATCCAAACTAACTTTACAGAGAAATCAGAAACTAGTTTGGGAAATAAAGGAATTCAGTTTTAGCAGCTTGAAAACAGTGATCATCTTATCCATATCAGCCATGAAAGTGAGGAAGAAAGTGTAGAAAATTTGGAAGTAATTGGAGCTTCTTTGCCTCTTTGTTTTGAATCATTTCAGTTTTTAAAGGAAATATGGTATAAAATCTCTAAAGAAAAGGATGAGCAACTTGTAGAAATCTATGAAGTTCCATTCAAACCTATATGCAATAAGTTGCAACAATCCTTTCAAGTTTTCCATGATCCCATAAATCATGAGTTGGATAGTGAATGCAATTAGAATTGTTCTTCATTCACTAACAATCAAATTTAGGATCAAAATGATAAAGGTTTCACCAGTCAAACATTTCAATCATAAGAAATATCATCACAAAGCTTTTTTCAAAATATGCAGGGTGATAAAGGTGAAAGTGATATTTCAGTTTCATGGCCCGGTGACCATCTAGAATAGATGTATAGTTGCTTAAATCAGTTTAAAAATAGTGTGTATATTTTGGAAGATCCTTTTGTATAGTTTCTAGAGTCAACAAAGGAAATTACGTATTTCCTTATCTTCTCATTTGTTGAAAAGGTTATAATTGGCTTTAGAACTTCAGTTTTAATCACAAACAAGCACAAGCAGAAAAATCCACCAATGTATATGATGCTTGAATGGTTGCATTAGCTGTTTCATTTTACCTAACCCACAGTTGGACAGCTGATTAGAGTAAGCAAGTAGGATTTCAGTTTGAATAAATTTAGTTTTTCAGCAGCAAGTTTATGTTAGATCAAATTTCAGATTGCAGAAAAGGATGTATTTTCAGTTCAGGAGTTTCAATCACAGAGATTATACAACAAAGTATATACATGTTTTGGATTGGCCCAATGGATCAGGCTACTACTCAACGGTGTCCTTGACATCTCACAAGGAGATGTCATCCCCATGTGGAGCCACTGTTAGGTTCCTATACCAATAGGATTCATAATTTTGAATTGACTATGGTCAGTCTTGTAATATTGTACATACCTTTGCTTTCTAAAAATGTTTTCCATATTAAAAAGATTAAAAAATTTAAATAGGGTATGTCTTAAAAGAAAAATTAAAGGAAAAAAAGAATACGAGAAGGTCAAAAAATGAAAATATATGAACCCCAAAAACAAAAATAGACCATGAAAGTGTGCAAGTCTAAATGCCACTACTATTTACTTTTATGCATAATAATGATTGTGTACAGCTTGTTATTTGTGCCACAATCCATGGTAATCAAACTGTTTAATCTTGGTTATTTCATTATTTGATTTTTTTATTTTTTTTTAGACTAACCTAAGTACCCACGGGGAATTTTAACCGGTGACCATTGCAAGGAGTGCCTTAACAGTGCACCCATTCACCGTCAATCCAAAGCCCCATGGATTCATGATTTGAATTTTATGTTTATAGTTAGAGAATAAAATCTGACCAAATAGTTTAATGTTGGCAGATCGTTAAATAGGTAGAGAAAATAAAAGGAGCTCATTTTAATCTGAACCCTTGGATCATATAAGGTTAGAATTAGATAGATTACTTTTCAAAAGAAAAATGGATGATAAGGGTTTGCTAGTCTAAATGCACCCAAATAAAATGAAGAAAAAATGTTATGGTAAGTAAATGGGTAAGTAGAAAAAAGGTTACTGGAGTATAAAGTTGATTGGATCAAAACATATTCATCATGCTTAGACATATGTGATAATACGTATGATCAATTATGAAGGAAAAAGCAAAGGATTACAAGTTAATTTAATTAACTCCCCCTCAGTCATTTTTCCCCTATACTTACTAATTTCCTACCCACAAGCATGTTCTAGTACTTTTAATCCTTCAAGTCAAAGAGGCTTAGAGCACTTTTTTGACTTTTTGTGGGACCAGACGCTTGGCTTAATGACTTATGGATATCAAGTGTTGGAATCCCCTTCATGAAATTCATTTCCCCCTCATTACCCTAATAAAGCCCGTTTTCCTAAGAATAAATTTCAGTTACCTAGGAAAAGCGAAAACCCCCATGTAAATCCTATTTCATTCAAAAACCCACAAAAGACATCTTATCCTAAGTATTAAGTATATGTAAATAAAGTGTGCAAATATTACATTAACATGTATACTTAAGGGTATATTCACTCCGCCAACTTCATATTGATTTTTAACTTTATTATATAATTCCAATAATACCTTCTCCCCTATATTAATTAAATTCCATAAATAAATACCCCCAACCCTTAGTTTAAATATAAATTATAGTTGACCCTCTATTTCATACTTCCCCGATGAACCCCTCTTGACTCACCAACCCTTGGTAAAATTAAGAAAATCCCTCCATTTAAACCCATGGTCCCACTTCATTAAAACCCTTCTGATCAATTTAATATCGTATTTAACCTATAATTAATCACAAACCACCTATGATTAAAGCCTCGGGCCCGCTAAAATTTTTCCCCATCCCATCCGTGCTATTTCACCACCGGACTACCGTTCGATTGTCAACGCCCAAATCCGATGATCCACAGCCATATCAGTCGTGCCCAATGGTTGATCATTACCCACCTGATAAAGCGGTTTTCCCCCGAACCCCAAATGCCACGTGTCAAGCGCAGAGGTAGATCGAGTGATCCCTCCTCAATACTGCCTTCACCACAAAATTAGTGTGATGGCCTGGGAAACCACCTCCCCCCTTAATCCGAGAAACCATCACTGTTCAATTAACTAATCTCGCGCCAAATTTAAAAAGTTTCCCATTAAAACCCTGAAAACCCTCTTTTCATTCCTTTTCCCCTGTTTCACAGTAAAACCTATCAAACCCTTCCGGCGCCACCCTGAGCCTCTGCAATAAAATTTGACCTCCGATTACTTTCAAAACATTGCATGACTCCTTCCCCAGACCTCCCTGTGCAATAAAGTTGTCGATTTCCTTTCCTGCCAACCTATGTTTTCTTAATAATTGTTGTATTTTGTAGGTAATTAGTAGAAGACCAGAGCTTGGATAAACAATTTTGATACTAGTCACAAAACTTGTTTACTCCAAGACTAAGAAGGAAATCTATTAAAAAACCTTCATTCAAAAGAAGAAAATAGTTATACACAGAACAGAGAAAGAAATCATTCACATAGAGACATTGATTGTTAAAACAAAGGAACCAGACAGAGCATATAGTCAAACCTACATAAAGTTGATCAATATCCATTACCATACGTTGATACATATAAAAAACTAAATGATTTACTATTGAAATACACAGTAAAAAGTTAAAATGTACAGTAAAAGTAAAAACATAGTAAAATATATTGACAGATCATCAAAGTAAAAGTGTATCAAATGAAAGTGTATTAGATTGAAAAATCAAAGTGAAAAAAGATGAAACCAGAGCAGAAATGGTACATTTTCCAAAAATTTCTTGTTTAAGTCATAATTTTGCAGAAACTATTGTGGCCAATATAAGATGCATTTTGCGAAACAGGAGGAGGTTTGTGTTCCTAAAAGGCCAATATACAAAAACCAATCTCATGTTTTACACAGGTATTACAAGAAGGGAGATAAATCCATATCTTCAGAGCCTAATTTTTAGATTGTGCAAAGTCCTCTTTTTGACATCTTTTTGTATAGAATATGATGAACATCTGGAGCTGAATTTTTGGAAACGGAAAGAGTTTTATCTAAATAAAATACTTATATACAATAAACTCTTTAACTTTTTACATATATATCTCGGATTGAGATATACAAAGGTATCACTGGACCCTAATTTTGAAGAATTTCTAGGGCAGAATGCACAAAGGAAGGAGGCATTTAGTGACTTGGAAGCCTCATCATCAATTAAGAGTTGTTATCAAATTCGACTTTCTCTTATTTGTCACCCTCAATCCATAAATATAGTGCCAAATAGATTCATTAGTTTTGAGTGTCCTTTAACCAATCTTGATATTTTTTCAAGATATTTCAGTTTAGAATTTGTATAAATACTTCTTCATTTGAAATATTTTAGGGTAGATTCTCAGAAATTTCTATAGACTTCTTGATCAAAAGACTGTAAATCCATGGAGCATTGACTGAGCCAGCAAGCTGGATTGATGAATAAAAACCAAATATTTCAAAGGATTCATGTGTTGAGCGAAGTGCAGACAAGTATTTTCTCACGTTCTTTTTATATTTCTTAAAGTTTTTCCACAATCTTTAATATATATCTGAATCTGAATGCTATAACTGGAGTATTATCTTAGAATTTTTTTAATTACACTCTATTTTAACAGTTAGGCAAATACATGTTTTCTACTGATATCTAAGTTAAGGAATTCTTAATTGCACCTTAGTTTAGGTTACTTCTTTATAATCTATAGCAAAGGATTCTTAATTGCCCTTTGTTTCTAATTACCCTATGTTCCTCGTTTAAATCCTGGTCTGAGAATTCTTGATTGCTCTCTCACTCTGATTCAAACCATTTCACCCCTCTGGCCCAAGGACTTGCACTCTACTCTACTAGCTTTCCCTTTGAACATTCCCTTTAGTGAGTTGATCCAGCTCTACTGCCCTTCTGTTGACTCCATAGCCCAATGGTCTAGAGACATCATCCTATCCATCTATTTCAAGAACCCCACCACCCAATCTTCAATACAAATCAAAAACCCCCTAAACATTCATAACTAGCCTAAAATTCAAACAAACAAAGCTAAATCATATAGAGAGAACCCTCTCTGAGACTAGGTTGGCTAAAGCCTATGCTCCAAAAGTGGTTTGTGGTTACCTCGGTAACTTCTTTCTTTAACCTTGAGAAAATACTAAGTGATAACATAGAGTAGCTGCTGTAAGTAGATGTGTCACCCTTCGGTAGCTACTGAAGGATCTGGGCAAAGTTGTCCATCATCGCGTTCCTTTGTCGCTCGAGGGCCTCTTCAAGCAAGATTTTGATAGGATCTCCTTCCCCCTCATCTTTCTTTTCATCCGTCATGGGAGGCCGTCAAGATTTGTGAGGTTGGTCTTGCAAAGGTTCAACCAGTTCAAGCCCTAACTCCTTATATCATGACCTAGTTGGGGACATGCAAAGAAAGACAGAGAAAGAGCAGACCGCTTTGATACCACTATTCTGTATTTAAACAGGAACGCAAAAAATTACAGATATAACCATACATATAGAGATGCAGCAGAAATAATACTTCATTTCATTACTGTATAATACTGAAATATGCTTACAAATAGAAATGGAAATAAACTAGCTAGGGCGATGGTAGCTTATCTCTAAGAAGAGATGTGGCAGCTACATGCCCCTGAACTGCCTTACAATGAGGCTTGAAGGCCTATTTATTGTTTAGAAACAATGGAAAACCCTCAATATCCAAAATCCTAACCCTAGAAGATGAAATGCCAAACTGTGGGCCCCGTTTGGGTAAATTGGTACATCAACTTCCGAGGGTCGTAACTTTGGCATATGATCTACGTTTGACGTGCACAATATCTTGTTAGAAAGATCTATCTGAGAATTACAACTTTGGGAAGAGAAACATGGGATTATGCGCCCATATGACTCTTGTTTTTCCCAAAAGACATCGTTTAGGGCCTCAAAATGGCTCTGGAAGTTCAGGACCCGAAAAACGGCTAAAAATAGTAAACTGTGCTACAATTGACGAAACTGAAAAGCTGAAAGAAACAATGGTGGGGGTCCAAGTGGAATTCGTGGGTGGCCACCAAAATCCACTTGGATCAAAAACTGAGTGGGAAAAATATGGTATAATCTACCTATGATAAAGAGATGATGGTCATCTTACATGCAATAGACACCTGGCAACCATACTTATTAGGACTGCGTTTCCAAATCTGCACAGACCATCAAAGCGTCAAATATTTTTTGGAGCAACGCCTATCATCACCACAGCAAAAGAAATGGCTGGAAAAAATTTTGGGATATGATTATCAGATAATTTACAAGAAAGGGTGTGACAATGTAGTAGTGGACGCTTTATCGCTCCAATTTGAGGATGAAAGCACCCTACTATCAATCTCTCTTAGATTGGATTGAAGAAGCCTGCAAGGAATGGTTTTCACACCCTTCTCTCTCCCAACTCATTAATAACTTGAGAGCATATCCTAATTCCTCAGTTGGATACTCTTGGAAGGATGAGATTCTTCGCTACAAGGATCGAGTAGTGATATCGCCGACATCCACCCTCAAAACTCACATTTTGGCAGAGTTGCACTCATCTCCCACTGCCGGACATGCAAGCTTTCAGAATACTTATGTTCGCACTCGATGTTATTTCTTTTGGATGGGCATGAAGAATGACATTCTTATATTTTTAGCTAAATTTGATGTGTGTCAACGCCACAAAGGAGAAAAAGTCAAGTTATTAGGAACCTTACAACCATTTCCAACCCCTGCCTCCATCTGGACAGATGTTTCCATGCATTTCATTACTGGTCTACCAAAGTCGAGCAACAAATCAATCATCATGGTGGTTTTGGACAGGCTTTCTAAATATGCTCATTTTTGTGCTCTACCCCACCCATTTACCCCCACTTTGGTGGCTCAAGCTTTCATGGACCAGATCTTCAAACTACATGGCATGCCAACTTCCATTGTGTCTGATCATGACCCGAATTTCACCAGCAAATTTTGGCAATAATGTTTCAAGCTACAAGGTACCCAACTCCAACTAAGTACTACCTATCATCCCCAAAATGATGGTCAAACTGAAGCAGTTAACAAATGTTTGGAGACATACCTAAGGTGCTTCACTTTAGAAAAGCAGCATGAATGGGTACAATGGCTACCTTTAGTTTAATGGTGGTATAATATTAACTACCATGAAGCCACCAAGATGACTCCATATGAAGCATTGTATGGTAAACTCCCACCTTCACCTATTTCTTATATCCCTGGATGCTTTAAGGTGCAAGCAATAAATCAAATCCTACAAAACCATGCTGCCATGATATCTTGTCTCAAAGATAATCTCCATCAAGCTCAGAATCGAATGAAGCAACAGGAAAACCAGCATTTTTCAGAGCACACATTTCAAGAAGTGGATAAGGTATTCTTGCAGATGTAACCATATAAGAAAACATCGCCCAAAGAAAAGGGCCACCAAAAATTAGCTCCCAAATTCTACGGACCTTATCAAATAATTCAGCGCATTAGAGTAGCAACCTACAAGATGGAATTGCCATCAACTTCAAAAATCCATCCAGTCTTCCATGTATCATGCCTCAAAAAAGTGGTGGGGAACAATCTACCCGAATTCAAAACAGTCTACCCGAATTGGATGAGGAAGGTTCACTCTGGCTCCAACCTAAACAGGTCCTCGATATTCATGAAAGATATTTGTGCAAATGCATGATCAAGGAAGTCCTTTTCAAGTGGAAAAACACCTCTCTAGAAGATGCGACCTGGGAACCAGCCACTATTCTTCAACAGTTTTTGCAACTTTAGCCTTGAGGACAAGGTTACTTTTGATGGGGGAGGGCATGTTAGGGTCCAACCCTAACCCCTTTATTTATGTAATAAACCCAATAGGGTCGAGTCATAGTCATAGTTAATTAAAAAGACAATAAAGCCCATATTAATAATTGTAAGTGGTTGATCCACATTTAAGAAAGGGACCACAGTTAGTTGCAAATGGGCCATAGTATTAGATATATGGTATTGAGAGAACCATGGTAATGACCCATGGTATTGTATGTATGAATCCTATATAGAGGCTAGAGACTCCCCATTGAGAAATGTAAAGTATTATTTTGTAATCGATCTCTTCTCTACTATAGGTTTCCCCCTCGAAGAGGTAAGTGAACATTGCTTTTATCTCTAAATAATAAAAAACTTGCTTTCTTTCTCATTTATTCTGTGTTCTAGGTTGTATTTCTTCACATATTTGGCATTTTGGAAGTTCTCGTAGATCAAGAGCATAACAAAGGGGTTGCCTTCTAGGGAAAAGAAACCCTAAATTAAACATAACTTATACCATGAGATCATCCTCCTAATGAACCCACCCCACCCCACCCCCCCCCCCCCCCCCATCTGGGATTTGGATCCAAATGCAGCTGAAACAAGACCTTTGAATCAAGAAGATAATCAGGCTCCACATCCAACAGCAAGTTAATCAATTCTAGCATCTTGATTTCTAAATCGAGCTTGTCCTTTTTCCCTTTTATTATTGTCTTAAAATCATTGACTATTTTTCATTATGGATTCAAGTTAAGCAATTTTGTTAAAAAGAAAAATATTTTTAATAGTTTCATTATTGGTTGAGTCACCTTGGTTTCCATATTTCAAAATAAGGCAAATAAAATATCAATCCAATTTTTAAAGAAACTTTATTTAATAATTATTCTTCCTTCATTCATGGGTAAAAAAAAGGAAGTCATATATGTCTTTCACTTAGCATCACTACCATTACCAGGCTATGAAAGAAGCTAATATTAACATTGTTGAAGCTCTGCAACTCTCTTGCCTCTCTCTCGTTTAAATTCACAAACCCTAGTCAGCGTGTGCGTGAGTGGCCAACCTGATGCCTGACTATGGTGATGAACTCGAGGGGTGCCTCCACCCAGACAATCTTCAAGGAGGAAAATTTTTGGGATTTGATTTATAAACTCAAAGCCAATCCCCACCCAAAGGAATCACAACAAAAGTTCGTTAAAAAAGTCGCAAATATATCATCTATCACTTTGCTGCAAAGTTTTTGCATGATATTGTTGACTTATTGAAACAAAGTTCTTATCAAAAAGTTCATGGGAATGTGACCCTCCCCCAAGTCAGTGGAACAATAGACCAATCGAACTTGGAAGCATATTATGAAAGGTAAGTTGGTCATTTTCTCTATTGGTAACGGTTTTTTTTCCATATTGTTTGAAGTCAAGGAAGACTGGGATGTAATATTTCACGACAACCCCTATTTTTTCGTATCAAGAGGCATGTATCTCAACCCCTGGTCCCTCGAATTCAACCATGATGAGGATATCCCCAAATCTCTTCATGTATGGGTTAAGTTTCCTCATCTTCCTCTAGCCTGCTAGAGTGATGAATGTCTTAAAGCTATTGGGAATGGAATTTTCCATTATCTTGATCGAGATGAGCCTAAGGGTTAGCAATTCTCCTACACGAATATTTTCATAGAGGTTGATTTGGAGCAGGGGGTCCCTCTAGAGATTATTATCACCCAGGGAGAGTGGAGATTTTTTTAGTATTTGGACTATGAACAACTCCCCTTTAAGTGTAAGTTTTGTCACAAGTATGGGCATTTCGCTCGAGACTACAGAAATAACAGAGCTCCACCATCTCTCCCCATGATGAACAATGGAAGACTTATAGATGTGGTGCAAACAAAGGGAAATTGGGGTCGAAGGTGAACTCCTCCTTGCAGAATCATGCTTCCTCTTTTGGCAACCCTTTTGGTGTGATGTCTTAAGAAGAGGACACTTGAGAGACGCTGGTGGAAAACGAAACTCTGGCTCTAGAAACAATTCGAGAAGGGGTGGATGAGGAGGGGAATGAGGAGAATCTCTAAGAAATGAAACCTGGGTTAGGAAGCCCTCTTCTGGCCTCCCCCTCTGCTCAAAAGGAGTCCTCCCCTCTCCCTGAGGGTATTGCCTCCAGCCCGAAGAGAAGAGCCAGTTTCCCTAATGGAGGAGATGATGAATCGAACCAAGTCTAGACCAAAAGTGAAAAGAAGAATATTAAATGGACCAGTGACTCATCCATCTTGGAAGTGGAAATTCAAAAATCAAAAGGATTACCCTCTAGTGAAGGAGCGAGAAAGGAAGAAATGAAGCAAAACAATAAGCTAGGAAACCAATCCCAAATTCCTAATATTCTAAAAACATGTTGGCAACAAGGGAAAAGGGGGAAGTAAAGAAGGAGGAGGTAATTCATCCACCTCAAAAAATAAATGAATCTCCTCTTGTGGAATATAAGGGGACTGGGAAACCCTGTCACATCCCAGGGAGTGAAATACTTAATCAAGACTAAGAAATTGTTGTTCCTTTTTATCCAAGAAACCAAACTAGTGAAGAAGAGATGTTAACTCTCTCAAAATCGATTTGGAGAAATAGTGAAGGGGTGGCTGAAAGCTCTTTAGGAGCCTCTGGAGGCCTATGTATTCGTTGGTTTCAAACTACAACCTCATTCATTGCAACAAAGAGACGTTTTGGATTGCAGTTCATTTGGAATATCCCCAATCGAAAGAAATATTATCATTAATTAATGTATATGCACCTTCTACATATGGTGCGAAAGTGGATTTTTGGGACTCTATGATAAGCTTGAAGGAACAAAAATGGCAAAAGGACTGCATCATAGGAAGTGACTTTAATATCATCCTCCTTCCTTCATAAAAGAAAGGTGGATCAAATGTTTGAGACCCATTTCGAGAAAGACTGCAGCACCTTATCAATGAATGGTATTTGTTGGACATAATCCCAAAGAAAGGAAAGTTCACGTGGAAAAATAAGATAAGTGGTCCAGATTTTATAGTTTCCAAGCTCGATCACTTCCTCCTTCATAATAATTGCATTTTAAAGGAAATATAGTGTTATTATAACATTCTGGTGAGAGGGTTCAATTCCCACTATCACAACCGGTTAAGGATGGCCCTCGTCAGCAAGGTGACCTGGGATCAAACCTCATGGGGGGTAGTTGTGCCCTATGCTAGGGGAAGGAGACATGCTAAAAAATCCAATCAGATAAGAGTTGGTGTGACCCAGGCCGAGTGCAATCCCCTAGTGACTTTGATGGCTTAGAAGCCACTGGGTCATGGCTCCTCAAGCCACAGGTCAAGCCTGAAGGATCACAAATAACTTGACAGACAAAAAAAGCATTATTGTGAGAGGGGACTCGGATCCTAAACCCATTCGGCTTGTTATAGATCCCCCAAAGGATCTTGGTCCAATCCCCTTCCACTTTAACCCTGGTTGGTTGCACTCCAAAGTAGTCTCCTATTTAATCAAACAAGCTTGGCTTCTGCCATTTCTAGGCTCACTAGATTTTGTTTGGGAATCTAAATTAAAGGTAGTCAAGCAAGCGCTCATATCCCAAGTCAAGCTTCACTACAAGCCCCTGAGCCAAGAAAATACAAATCTGCTAAATAAAATGGAATGTCTTCATGCCCAAATGGAAACAAGTCCTATTGAATATTATCACTTTGAGAGGGAGAGACAACTCAGTAGGAAAATCCTTAAGGTTAGCAAACAGGAGGAATAACATTGGAGGTTGAAGTCTCGAAGCTTATGGTCAAAATATAGAGATCGAAATACCTCCTTCTTTCACAAGCAGGCAAGAGCTCGAGAAATAAGAAACAGGGTAAATGAGATAGTCCCGTAGGGTAAGCAGAAAAACTCTTCCTTTCTAGAAATCAAACAAGAAGTCTTATCCTAATTTAAGAATTTATACTCTAAAAATAGTGAAAATGATCCTAGTCAATTTGAATCCTTGCTCTCTTGTTTACCCCTTGTTGTTACTACTGTTAATAACATATTCTTAACAAGACCCATTGAATACGTGGAACTCATTGAGTTCATATGGTCTCTCACTCTTGATAAAGCCCCTGGCCTAAATGGGTTTCCATTATCATTCTATCGCTAATTCTAGTCTCCAATAAAAAAGGATTTGTTGAGAATACTGAACTCCTCCAAGGTCAAAGGAAAAATGGGTGGCAATACAAATTCATCCTTTCTATCTCTTATTCCAAAGGAGAAAAATCAAGTATTTCTCATGTTTCAGACCTATATTCCTATGTAATTCCTTATTTGAGATCCTCACCAAAGTCATAGCCAACAGGCCCAGAACCCTCCTTCCTGTAATCATCTTCAAAAATCAAGGAGGCTTCCTCCACCGTCGCCAAATTTCAGATATTTGTATCCTTTTCCCAAAGGCCATTTAGTCGAGTAAATCTAGCGTAGAACCACGAATAGTGATAAAATTGGATATGGAAAATTACTTTGATCATTTCCATCACTCTTTTCTCATTGCAATACTAGAGAATTTGGGTTTTGGGAAAGAATTCATTATGTGGATAAAATCTTGTATCGGGAGATATGGATAGCCCCCCTTGTCAACAGTTGTCCTTTTCCTTTTTTCCCTGTCACAAGATGATCCAGGTGGATGTTGGTGGCCACCCACCTATCCCATTTGGACCCCCACAACTGTCTCTTTCAGTTTTTCAGTTTCCGTAATTGTAGCACAATTTACTATTTT
>APFE030303631.1:178143-197130 GCA_000404065.3 Pinus taeda
GGTTTTGGAATGTGAAGGGTTTTCCATTGTTTCTCAACAATAAATAGGCCTTCGAGCCTCATTGTAACATAGTTCGGAACAGTTCAGAGGCATGTAGACACACATCTCTTCTCAGAGATAAGCTACCATCGCCCCAGCTGGTTTATTTCCATTTCTGGTTGTAAGCATATTTCGGTATTTTCCATTAATGAAATGAAGCATTATTTCCACTGCATCTCTTTATTTATGGTTATCGCATCTCTGTATTTATGGTTATCTCTGTAATCTATTGCGTTCCTGTTTAAATCCGGATCACAAGAGGCCTTAGGTAGGGTTTCCCCCTCTCCCCTCTCCTCTACATTATAGTGGTTGAAGCTCTAAGCGGGAATCTGTAAGTTTCTTGTTTGAAGGAAATATTAAAGGTCTAAGAATAGTGGCTAATGTCAAAGATGTTAATCACTCATAGTTTTTGGATGGCACCCTTTTAATGGGAGGAGCCTCTAGGAAGATTGGCATCATATTTAAAAGAATTTTGGACAAATATTTGGGTATTTTAGGGGTCGGCGTCAATAAGAAAAAATCCAACTGCAAGGGTGGAATTTTCCCCTCTTACCCTTTGTTGAAAATGGCAACAAGAAATGATAAAAATAGAATCCATAAATTCCAATTTTAACTTGTCCTTGAATTAAAATCGAATTTAGTCTCACCAGCTACTTGGAAATAATTAATTAATTCATTATAGATTAATTAATTGAAGAAAAATTCAAGTTAGAAGTCTTTCTGAAGTCATGCAAGAGTTATCACTTAAATTAAGGAGATTATCCCTTAATTAAGGAGATAAGATTGAGTTATATTTGAGTTGTAATTAGTTAACTCAGTTTACTGAGTGAAGTCTAGTTAAATTAGTTCCAAACTGTTTGAGGAACTAATTGTGAGTTATCAGTCAGTTGATGCATGCATGCACTCAACTAGTGTACTCTAGATAATTGAAGATTCACTCATCAGAAACTTATGCATGTCTATTCTGAGAAAGACCCAGTTGAGCCAAATGTTAAGGAAAATGTACTATTAGTTGCATGTGTTTTACTATAAAGGAAAATCATGCATGTAGTCAAGGTAAGGTTCCTTAAGGATTACGCAGTTCATACAGGATGTGAGATCAGTGTGAGAGATCAGTTTTCTGCTTGGTTGGAGAAGAAGAGATCAGTTTTCCATTTGATTGGAGAAGATCATCCCAAAGGAACAACACAAGGAAATAGGAGCTTGCAGGGCAGAGAGGAAGGCTTTTGAGAAGCTTTGATTGCCTATGAGAATCCAGGAGGATTGTACTGAGATCTGGCTAGCTGTGAGAGCTAAGGCTTTGTATAATTATGATGTATTTCCACCTTGTATGATAATACAGATAGTGGGGTTTTTAGTTGAGGCTTTCCCCAAAGTATTTTCATGTGTATTGTGCATTGATTCTGCTTCTTATGGTGATATGTGTTCAGCTCGATATTTAAGCTTCCACAAATTGATAGTAGAAGTAGGTTATAGTATTTTGCTTTGGTTATATTGCATTATCGAGTTAATCTACAGTCAGATTTTCTACATGGTCTTAGAGCGAGATTTGTAGAGAATTTGCAGAATTTCTACATGGTATCAGAGCCTAGTTTATTGGAGCTGTGAACAGTATACTGAGGAGAGAATTCGAAGTTTGAAGTTTGGGGTTGCAGGTGCAAATCAAATTCATATCATACTTTAATGGAGATGGGACATTATGCGACTAATTGCCCATCGAAGAAGTCCAAGAAGGGATCCTCAAAAGGATCGGAAGGTGAGGCATTAGCCTCTCAGTTCGAAATGGACTTTACCCTCATCACATGCATGGTGTCATTGATGATGGGTTGTGTTTGGTATCTTGATAGTGGAGCCTCATTCCACATGACCGGTGATAAAATTTTATTCAGTGCCTTGGAGGAGAAAGACCTCAAGATGTGCATAAAGATGGGTGATGACGAAAGGTATAGTGTCTCAGGAGTGGGCACGGTTGCTTTTCAGAGGGAACATGGAGCTCCTATCACCTTGACAAATGTGAAGTATGTGCCTAGACTGAATAAGAACTTGGTATCGGTCACAATGTTGGAGGAGAAAGGCTACAATGTTTTATTTAGTAAGGGAAAGGTTTTCCTTAGACACATCACCACGAGACAGGTGAAACAGATTGATTCACGAGTTAAGAACCTATATGATTTTGAGGTTCAAGATGCATGCAAAGCCTTGAGGAGCAAGGCAAATGTTAGAGACTTGGTGATTGAGAGGGAGAGTAAATTACCTCTCAACATGTAGTCCCAGAAGAAGTCTCAGACAATTGTGGAGCTGCCACAATTGGAGAAGCAGAGAGGAGACCGAGTGAAGAGATCCACTCATGCAGATACCTCCATTAGGGGGGAATTTCGATCCAAGTGGGCAGAGGGATCACATGTAGCCATGCCTCTAGGTGTGGGGTGGGGCGATGTGAAGTGATAGTCCCAAGAACGCTGAAATTGGGTAGGCTCCATTGAGAGGTTTTATCTCATGGATTGTACCTTGCTACAGGAGCCCAAAGTACATAGTAGAGGGAGGAATCAGTGGGATTGATGCAATCAGAGATCAAAGTGACAGATGCTAGAGTAGTCAAATACTGAAGAGTGCAAAGAATGATTGACAACAGTGCAGAAAGATAGAGTCAGCCGAAGCGCAAAGTTTTCAGTTGACAGAGGCAATAGCAGTCAAAGACTTTGATGACAAATGCCTCATACTTATTCAGGTTGGATATTTTTTTGTTTCTGGAGTTGCTGGAACAACAACACTAGAGAGAAGTGTTGCATGCGAAACATTCCAAAGCTTCACGATTAGGATCGAGTTGAATTCATTTCTTGTTGAGAGGGAGTGTTGAAAATAGCAACAAGAAATGATAAAAATAGAATCCAGAAATTCTGATTTTAATTTGTCCTTGAATTAAAATTGTGAATTAAAATCGAATTTAGTCTCACCAACTACTTGTAAATAATTAATTAATTCATTATGGATTAATTAGTTGGAGAAATTCAAGTTAGAATTCTTTCTGAAGTCATGCAAGAGTTATCCCTTAAATTAAGGAGATTATCCCTTAATTAAGGAGATAAGATTGAGTTATATTTGAGTTGTAATCAGTTAACTCGGTTTAATAATTGAGTTAAGTCAAGTTAAACTAGTTCCAAACTATTTGAGGAACTAATTGTGAGTTATCAGTCAGTGGATGCATGCATGCACTCAACTAGTGTACTCCAGATAATTGAAGATTCACTCGTCAAAATCTTATGCATGTCTATTCTGAGAAAGACCCAGTTGAACTAAATGTTAAGGACAGTGTACTATCAGTTGCATGTGTTTTCCTATAAAGGAAACTCATGCATGCAGTCAAGGTAAGGTTCTTGAGGATTGCGCAGTTCATACAGGGTGTGAGATTAGTGTGAGAGATCAATTTTCCACTTGGTTGGAGAAGAAGAGATCAGTTTTCCACTTGGTTGGAGAAGATCATCCCAAAGGAATAGCGCAAGGAAATAAGAGCTTGGAGGGAAGAGAGGAAGGCTTGTGAGACGCTTTGATTGCCTGTGAGCATCTAGGAGGATTGTTCTGAGAGCTGGCTAGTTGTGAGAGCTAAGGCTTTGTATAATTCTGATGTATTTCCACCTTATATGATAATACAGATAGTGGGGTTTTTAGCTGAGTATTTACCCAAAGTATTTTCTTGTGTATTGTGCATTGATTCTTCTTCTTATGGTTATATGTGTTCAACTCTGATTCAGCTTGATCTTTAAGCTTCCGTAAATTGATAGTAGAAGTAGGTTATAGTATTTTTCTTTGGTTATATTGCATTATCAGTTTAATCTACAGTCATATTTTCTACATGGTCTTAGAGCGAGATTTGTAGAGAATTTGTAGAATTTCTACACCCTTCAAGAGATTGCTGGAGTTTTGGAATTCTCTTTGAAGGAGGAGCAGGACTATTTTAAATATATTGGAATCCGAATTTATTTGACGTCTACAAATTTAGATTGTTGGGAGGAAAACCTTAATAAATTCAAGAGGAAAATTCATGGATGGGGAGCATAGTGGCTCTCCTCAGCAGGAAGAGTTACTCCGATTAAGTTGATTCTCTCCTCCCTCCCAATTTACCTCTAATCAAGCTTGCTCACTCCCAAGGCTATTCTAACGCAAACGGGAATCCTAATTCATGGATTCATTGGCAGGGAGGAAGAAATAATCAAAGAAAAATCCATTTAGTTCAATGGAATACAATTTGTATCCCAAAGGCCAACGGAGGACTAGCAGTAAAGTATCCATTTTCTATGAGTCTTGCCCTGGGCACAAAAAATGTTTGGAAATTAGTGTCAAATAATGAAGTGTGGTGGAAATAGGCTCTATTTCGTAAATAATTCAATCAAAACCATATCCTAAGAGCCAAAAATGCCTCATGGATAAGACTTGGCTCTAAAATTTAGACCCTATGCAAGGAAGTCGCCCCTATAATTACAAATCATCTGAGCTGGAAATCGAGAAATGGAGCTAGAATTAACATATGGATCAACTCTTTCTCTCTCTCTCGAGCCCTCTTAAGAACATAGAACAACTTAAGGATTTGAGACAATGGATGACATAAAGGGGATATAAAAAATTGATGGACATTTCATAATGGGACAGTCAAGGATACTGGAAAGGATGGGAAAGGGATGATATACCACCCCATATTTCATCTCAATGGGACATACTTATTCATCATATGAAAGGAATGTTCCCAATTTCAAAGAAAACCAAGGAATTTCGCATTTAGATGAAGATCCCTGACCATAGATATTCAATTCGGGAGGGATACTCCATGCTTATAATATGTCTCCCACATCCTCCTCCAAATCCAATATGGGCCAGTTTATAGACAAATGATGGTATCCCAAAAATTAACACATTTTGTTGGGCTCTGATACATGGTAAAATTCTCATGGCTGAAAATTTCAAACAGAGAAGCATCAATGGACTATAGAGATGTACCTTGTGTTGCAACACAAAATAAAATGTCCCCCATCTCTTCTAGAAATGCCCCTTCTCTTTACAAACCTTAAAAATTATCTTTGGCCCTGTTTGTAACATCGAATCAATTCCTTGTTCATGGGAGAAAATGTTTGTTGTTTGGAGAAGACTTTATTCCTGGCCCTGAAAAACTGCCTCTATCCATGTTCCATGCTTGGTCTACCTTCCTCAATAACCTTGTTCATTTCTAGGTTTCCCTTCCTCAATATCATTGTTGGTCAATTTGTATTGCCATAAATAAATAAAAATTCAAAGAAGGCGGCATCACCCCCCTCAAAGTAGTTGAGAAGACTATCTTTATGCTCATGGAGATCATTTCAGCTCATGGCCTTAACTGTAATGATCTCACATTGCTAAAATATTGGGAGGTGGCTTGGATCAAATTTGGTCTACATCCTACAAAGAAAGAAATCCCCCAAAATTGGCCCAAAAATGCTAGGATTTTGTGTATAAGAATGACTCAACAAGAGTTTCAAGTTTGGACCCAAAATCAGATCGCTTTCTCCTTTTTTTTTATGGAGCTTCTAGAGGAAACCCAAGGGTGGTTGTAGCAAAAGGAATCATATTTGATCCTGGTGGAAAATGGTGTCTCAGTTCACTTGGGGACTTGGCAAAACAACCAACAATCATATCAAGGCTTTGACATTATAGAAAGGGCTTGAAATTGCACATTAGAGGAAATTTCAACCTAAAAGTGCCCATGAATTTTTCATGTAATTTCCATGTCATAATATGTAAACCAATCAAAATCTTTTAAATTTAAAAACAAGCACATGTAAATATTTTGGAGGGAAAAGAAGAAAAACTATTTTTTTAATTATATTTTTGGCTTATCTCCTTATAGGTTTACTCAAATTTCAAGTGTAGACCCTTGTTGAATGCAGAATTAAATTTTGCATCCAATGAGTACCCATTATGCATACTTTTGACAAGACCCACATTGATCAAAATTGAAGATATATTAAAAACGTGTTGAACATGCTTCTTTAATGTATCTTCAATTTTTATCAATGTGGGGCTTCTCAAAAGTATGCATAATGGGTACTCATTGGACGCAGAATTTAATTATGCATCCAATGAGTGTATACACTTGAAATTTGAGTAAACCTATAAGAAGATAAGCCAAAAATACAATTAAAAAAAGTAGCTTTCTTATTTTCCCTCCAAAATTCATCACTCTTATTTTATTATTGTAGCTATTATTTTATTATTTTTCCTTAGGAAGCCACTTTTAGGCTGAAATTTCCTCTAATGTTAGACTATAACATCTCATATTTAAATATCATTGGGGATTCTATGTTGTTTATTCGCCAATTTACAAAGGCAAAAGCATTAATAGCCAACGATCCGGCTCCAACAAGTCAAAGAGTTCTTTTCCAACTATCAAAGTTTAAAGGGGTAAATTTTTTCCACATTCTTCACCACGTGAACTCTGAGGCTAACTCATTAGTTAAAAAAGATTCCTTGTTGGCTCAAGGAAAATTCAATTTGAATCATAGGAGATGTTTCACTCCAATTCCATAATATGCAAAGCATAAGCAAAAACAATTATGATATGATGGCCAAGGGAGATAAAGACCTCTGATAAGATGGGTTGTTCGGTTCTTCCTCCTGAGATATTTCACTCCATTTCCAGCGTCGTAAATGAAGCAACCCCAACAGGTGTTTATTAGGATGGTACAGGTGGACGTTTCTCAAAACATTTCATTACTACTTTGGTCACTTCCAATGAATGGAAATTCACTATGACTATCACCTCTTCATGCGGGGTAGGGAGGCTAGAGCAATTTCGTTGGAAAAAAAAATAATTCACTCGCTTCAAATTGTCCTAATAACTCAGGGATCCAGTGCAAGTGGTTCAAAATGAGGATGGTAGCCTTATCATTGCAAGTCGGTTCGTGTAAGACTCGGAACCCTTTCGATTTAACAATGACTCCAACCTTTTGCCTCTCTCGCTAGAATTTGGGTGAAGCACATGATGAATTAGTTAGTCAATTATTGTTTCTCCACAGAGTTAACTTCCTCCCTTCCTGCAGGATATCGAACTCTCAAGATTATTTAAAACTAGTTGATGTAATTGAGCAGATGTTTAATGTTTCTCAGGCATTGTTAGCTTCCAATAACAGGATTGGGGACATGGTGGAGCAGCAACGAAATTTTTTCCAGCAAATCATGGAGGCTAAAATCCTCACAAACTGGGTGGAAACTGAAGATACTTTGGATGATTTAAAGGAGGAAATTATCCTTCTTACTGAGAGGGTTGTTGCTTTGGAGGTTTCCTCGTTCATGGATGGCGGCAATTCGAATGGTGTGCAAGGTATGGGCACCTCCTCTTCAGGTGGCAAAAGAGTTTATCGCCCTCATGAGGGCCACAAGGGCGGTCACAATGTCAGGGGACCTATTTCAAATTTCAAGCTCCTTCGGGGTTTTGCGGCTACCTTAGTTTTTTTCTTTTCTATTACTAGCATGAACTTTTGTAAATACATCTAGTTGTTGGGATCTTCTTGTAAGATTTACAGTTGTAAAATATTTTGTACGAACCAATGCATTTCTCTTCTTCACGTTAGTAAAATCTCAATTTACTTTGTTAAAGTTGCATATGATGTAATTGAAATCCTTTGTAAGAATGTTGGGCCCTCTACTGCTTTTGTTTTTTAATATAAATATATGCATTATTTTTTTAAAAAATTATTTAATAAATTAATTAAAAAAATATTTAATATGAAATAATAAAGGTTAGACTACCAAGTTTTAAAAATCTCAACTTAGTATTCTTCCATATTTTTAACTGTGTAATTTATAAGATCACGTATGCAAAATTTTGTATTCTAAAATGACAAAGCCTCAATAAAGCCACGAGTAATAGATGTCCTTGAAAACGTGAAGAGAAACATGAAGTTTAATAAATTAATAATTATAAACATTTATATCAGTGTTATCCAAATTTTTATCTTATTTACTAGTAATGTAATTTTAACTATTTTGAGGGCTTTTCATAAATATCCAATCTTATAGGTTACATTAATCGCATTATAACAATTGTATATTCTAAATAAAAAATAAAGGTAAACTCAAAGTGAAATTAATAATATATCATTTCATATATTTTAGTATTTTAGAATTTATTTTATTATATTTATTTAAAATTATCCAATTTTATTTTTATTTACAAATTTATTAAGCCTTTAAAGATATACATAAATTTCTTGAGGTTTAAAATTAAGATCATATTTATTTATATATTATTTTTTATTAAAATGTTCAAAGTGATTTCGATTAGATTATTATATTGTTTTTCATCCATCTTAATGTTCTCAGAGTGAAAAATTAGAAGAATCGACTCACGAGGCTAATTTTAGTGGTGGAACCTAATTTAGCAAATTGGGGTCTGAAACCTTTCAGGAGCATTTTGAGGCATCAAATGAATTTTTTTGAGTGGTAAAATTTTATTGCTCAAGCACAGCATCTTTGTTCCTTATTCTCCACATAGAGACCTTTCCAACAGCGCAAGGATCGCATCAATCAAAGTCTATATGCGAAAGTTATGCCACTCAAAAGTTGACTTTCATGTTTTCATCACCATAATTCAATAGGATGCTTCGTCATCACCCATTATTCATGTAAAAGGGGATAACCACATTATTATGATGAAGAAGACCCTAGAAGAGTCTATATTGTAACTATGGTTAAAGGTTGGGGTAGTCAAACCTAAACACTATTAGGTTATCGGGTTATGTTATAACCAGGCCACTAGGTGGAAAAGGGGTTTCATTCTTTCGATTGCATTTGTTCCATAACTGAGCGAAAATAGACAAGAGGGATAGGAAATAGAGCATACATAGAGCATTTTTGCATTGTAGTAGCCCACGGGCCACATGTTATACTTCCTTGTACTTGCAGGCATATTTCCATTCAGAGAAAGAGAGCAGAGAGACCTCACCTTCCAGTTGGATTTTTGTCCAGAAAAAGTTTCCCAGATCATATCGTGTGTCAAATGTGTTTATGAGTTTTTATTTCGTCATTTCTTATTTTCTGCATAATTTTAGTTCCACGCATACCCTATTAACAGTAATCTACATATATATATAAATCTAAAGACATAAAACTGTAATAGTGTAGATTTTGGATTTCTAAGTATAATTTTATCATATCTATTGTGATGAATTGTCCAATGGAATATCCACGGCAGTTTATGGATCAAAAAGTTGAGACATTGGAGAACAGGAGAGATTGTCTACCATCACGTTTAAGAGGGGGGATGGCATGGCCAACTCACCCCATGTAACACACATGTGAACAACATTTATCACCCTTCATCCTTATGCCAGACAAATACTCTAGGATGAGAGACCTTGCTCTCCGAATTTTTTGTTATGTTTGGGCTTCACCTCTACCACAGGTGGGACAATACCTTTGGGCAACCGATAGTGGGAAACTTGCATTCGACGAAGAAGTTGCAACGTTGTGGCGTAGATTATGGTCTTTCTCTCCAATTCAGGCAATGACTTTTTTCCAAGGCCATGGATTGACATGCATTAGATTTATATGCGACTTGGCTTCACAGATTGAGGTTCTTCAGCTCATGCACCGGTCGTGGAGCAATGGTAAGGGAAAATCCTGAGGCATGCAATGGACGTAGCACTTGGGGCACTAATGACAACCACATAGATAAGTCACTGCAATAGCGAGAGGTGGAAGCAATCAACCAGCTCTCACAACTATGCAGGATCAAGTCTAGTCGGTCAGTCAGCATTGGATAATTATCTATATATCCAATTCCTTTGGTTTTTCCAATTCCTTCTTTGGTTCAACTTTTATTTGGTGGGTGTTGACTTGTAAAGTTTTGAGTTCAATGGGGGTGAGTTGTGGATTGAATGTTGTTGATTCCCAGTGGTTGATGGACCTTGCTAGGAGTTTATTATATGCCTTCCCTCATCAGTTGTTTTCCTTTAGGATTCATCACATACTTCTCTGGTAATCTGGGGTTCTCTAGATTTTATTTTTATTTGGTCATCTCATTTCCACTCCCTTGGGTTTATGGGTGTTGTAAGTGAAAACTCTATAATGGGCATTGTTTATCCAATGCAGTATGCCCCAATAGCAAATGTGCTATCGTTGGGGCTCTAAGGGTAAGGGTCCTAAGAGTCATCCGCGAGCCCAAACCCAAGCCCAAGATGTCACAACCATTTTCCACTATGCCACTCCCCCTGAATTTCAAGGAAATTTGTTAACTTGAAGGCTTGATAACCTGTTACCAACAAGCATACTTTAATTCAAAAATTCAAGTTGAGATAGCTAATTAGGCTCTTGACCTAAGACACAGTTTGGGAAGATGGAGTCGATACCTAAACTCCATCACCCTTCATTGGCAGATGAAGGCACTCCTTTCCAAGGTCCTGAAGGAGAAACATGAAGATCACAATGATAACATCTCTTCTCTGAACGAAATCAAGCAGGTGCAATGTTACCAACGCTCATGTCTTGCTAGTTTAGATGTTTGGTTTGATCATCTTGAAAGTCATCTACAATGTGAACTAAAAACCCCTACACCAACTGGAACAAGTGCTCGAGTCCGGGCCCAACTACTTCATCTTACTCTTGATGTTATGCTTCACCACTTGGCAATTTGTTTTTACTTTCTATACTCTAGTTTATGGTTACTTTTGTCATAAGTTTCTCAGGGTTAGTTGTTATCATTTTGTATTATCTGAACTCTTTTCTATGGTCAAGAGATTTGGTTTCCCTTGAAGCAAATTGAGACCAGACATAGCATGAACAAAAATATTTTTTTTTTTTGTATGAAGGAATTTTGAGGCAATACAATTTAAATTCACAATTTAATATGCCCATGGGATGTAGAGGAGATGGTGACAAGGTGTTCTGTTAAGGCACTCCATGGTGTGAAGGTCATTGGTTCGAAAGCCTGTGGGAAAAAATCCAAACATGCTAAGGGCTAGTGTGGCCTAGATTGGGTGCAATCCTCGAGTGATTTTGACAAACTTAGATGCCCATGAGTCGCAACTACTTAAACCACAGATTAAGCGTGTTTGTCATCTCAACACTCACATAATCTAACCAACAAAATTATATATATATATATATATATATATATATATATATATATAATATATATATAATATATATATATATATATATATATAATATATATATATATATTTAACGAAAAATTGTTATACTTTGTATTAAAAGAAAGTCAAAGTGTGTTGGCCGGTTACATTCAGATAGCCCAAGAACCGATTGCCCTCAACAGATAGATAAACTAATACCGTAACCCTAATGTTCTGGATCTTCTTAACTCTGTCAGACGAGTCAATTTCCCGGATTTCCCCAAACTTGTGGATACAGACAAACTGTTGAAGTAAAAGATAGTAGAACATGAGAAACAGAATTAGGGGATTGGATCCCAATATTCAACCCCGTCTCTTATCCGAATGCCAACAGGAAGGAGGACAGCTTTTTTAGCTTCCGCGTCCACTTCCTTATTATTTTGTCGAAGAACGTGGAAAAAGTTCGCCTGAAGAAAGGAGCCAACTAGCTTTCTTATTCTAGTAACCACTCTTGCTAGCCAAAAGTCACAAGGGGACATGTTATCCATGAGAATTAGTATCAAGGATTGGGAGTCACCAAGAATAATGGCTTTCTCGATACCAAGATCTTGTAAATGCTTTAGGCCCTGCAACAAGGCCATGGCCTCTGCTTTCATGTTGGTACTATGACCCAAACCCCAGGCATACTTGTTTCTATGTTTCCATATGCATTCTTGATGACACCTCCAGCCCCAGCAATCCCCGGATTGCCTTTGGCAGCCCCATCAAAAAACAAGGAGGAGCTAGCACGCTTTTGGAGCCACATATGGAATTCGCCCTCAGCAATCCTGACCTGCCAATATTTCCTAATTTTGTATTGTCTCTCATCATCAGAATACTAGAGACCAAGCTTGCTCCCCCACGCCAGTTCTTGAGGACTTAGATTTTTATTCTCCAACTTCTCAAACTTCTCACCGAGAGATTCCTTGAGCAGGCCGTTGGCTCTTGACAAAACGAGCTTACCCTTCTATGCTTTCTCTTGAAAAATTTTGTGTTTGCACTCAATCCAAATATGCCAAAAAATGAATTTCGGATAGGCCAGCCAAGCTGCCTTGAACCAATTGTTCTTGGGGAACTTCCCAGGAGAGAGGTGAGCCCAATCGGCAAAGAAGCCAGTAATAGTGTTGGGCAGAGTAACAGTGGATCCCCATGGGAAGATCACTTCTGCCCAAATACTTTTGGAAAACCTGCATTCTATCAATAAATGAGAGGCATTTTCCTCGTTTTCCAGGAAAAGGGCGCATCTGGAAGGGCCCAGGAAGCCTTTCTTCTTAAGTATGTCATCTGTTAGAATGTTGTTGTGACACAATAACCAGTTGAAGAAATAGATTTTTGGCACACACTTCTGCCTCCAAAGACCTCTCCAAGTCGCAAGGCAACAAGGAACATGGGGATTTTTTTTTAGTTGTGCATAGCCTTGCGCAACTGTGTAAGAACCAGTTTGAGAGCCCCAGCCTCTCTTATCTTGTTTTCTGATGTTAATTGGGCTCATTCCTTTTAGCTTAGTCAGCAGGAATGACCATGCCTGATCTAGAGCAATCGGCATTTGAGGTTTCTTCCAGCCTACCCACGCATTATCCTTCCAACTAGAAATATCCCACAAATTTTTGATGTTGTTGTTCAACGTCCAGCTTCGAAGCTCAGTGAGATCTTGGACACCACCTAGTGATTCTTTGTTCATAATTTTGTCATTCTAGATATTGATGAGCTTGCCATTACCCGGGATCCAAAAGGAATGATTTTGTATCAGAGGTAAGGCCTGCATGCAAAGCCTGTGAATTTGAGAACCTTTAATGGTGGGGATGAGATCATCCAAGCTTCGTAACCTCTGACCCCTGAAATATTTCTTCCATAGCGCCTTTTGAGCCAAACGCGGTTTCGGGGCTATTTGTCTCCACAGAATCTTAGCCCCCATAGCGATATTTTGTGTCCTCGAGTCCTTGAAGTTCATACCTCCTTCTAGCAGAGGCTTAGAAACTTTGTCCCAACTGACTAGGGGGATCTCCCTGTCATTTTCCTTGCCACCCTTCCAAAAAAACCTTCGAATCCACTCCTCCATCTTCTTGAGAATGCTGGTGGGAGCCAACATGGCCGAGAATTGGAAGATAGGCAGGCTAGTTAGAACAGACTTAATAAGCACTATCTTCCTAGCAAGATTTAGCCATGAGAAGCCCCAAGACTGAATTTTATTCTTGAATTTCTCAACCATTGGAAGCCAATCTTTGCTAGAGTGACTCCTTTGGAAGATAGGAAGGCCCAAATAGATGAAATAATTCCAACTAGCAGAGCCAGCGAAGTCCAAACATCTGGATATTGAGGAGAGATCGCTATTGGAGATATTCCAACCATAGAAATGGCATTTCCCTTCATTTAGTTTTCTACCCGAAGTACCACAAAAGTCGTCCAACACTTTCTTGAATCTAGAGGCAAAGTATACGGAGGTAGCACCCAGCAGAAGAGAATCATCAGCGAACAAGGCATGATTAATATCCTTGACTCCTCTAGCAATCTTAAGACCCATAATCTCTTGATCCACCTGACACTTTTCTAAATAAAAGCTCAGAACTGAAGCTTGCAAAACAAAAAGAAGAGGAGAAAGAGGGCAGCCCTCTAGAGGCTTTAAAGAACTCCATTTCTCTTCCATTCACCAGAGGGGCAATCCAGGGCTCAGAGATGCAAGCCCGGACACATCTAATAAACTCTTGACCAAACCCAAACTTGTGCATCACATCAAAGAGGAAATTGTGACGAACTCGATCAAATGCATTAGCTAGGTCCAGCGTGACCACCATACCTTTTTCTTTCCGGTGCAAACTAGAATGAATAGCCTCTTGCACGAGGATTATGTTGTCCACAATCTGCCTACCCTGAATGAACCCCCCTTGATTTTCAGGTATAATGGAGGGCAAGAGGACCTTCAATAGCAATCACCTTTGTTATGAGCTTGTAACCAATGTTGCATAGCGAAATTGGACGAAACCTGTTAAAAGTGCTGGCTCCCTTCTCCTTTGGGATGAGGGCGAGAAAGGCAGAATTTGTGCTGCCTCCAATTTTCTGGCAATTTTGAGATTTTAAAACCATTCTATGCAGGTCCTTCTTCACTATTTGCCAACAAACTTGGATGAATCTGGCTATGAATCCATCTGGACCCGAAGCTTTGTCCGGCTCCATTTCATTAAGCGTAGTGTTTATTTCTTTTCTAGTAACTTTAGCTTCCAGGTGATGATTCATACTTAAAGAGATCTTGGAGGGGATAACATTCAAGAACCTTGTGTCCTGACTCATAACCTCGACTTCACTGTAAATTTTCTCAAAATGGGAGAAGGCAGCCCCTTTGATACTTGTGAAATCCTTGTGGGTAATAAGATCTTCCTTTATTTCAGATATTGTGTTAAAGGACCTTCTAGCTTGGGCTTGTTGTGGAAGAAGGAGGTATTCCTGTGTCCCACTTTCAACCACAGACTGCGGGATTTCTGTCTCCAATATTCTTCCTCTTGCAAGCAAGCTTTGTGGAAGTTTTGCTGCAGGTTTCCTTCTTTGGCTATAGAATCCTCCGAGGGGTCCTCCTCTTCCATCTGCAATTGGTGCTTCTCAAGGGAGGCATGTGCCATCTTCCTTTCATTAGTCGGATTGGGAAGAGTTTTAGCCCAGATCTTCAGAACAACCGTTACTCTTCTTAATTTTTCCTCCCATACAAACAAAGGAGACCCTGTGACGGGTCGATTCCAGCTTTCTTTAACCTTATCCATAAAGTCTGAGTGCTTAATCCATAAAGGACTTAATCAAAAAGGTATGGGCATAGAATTTTTGTGTGCTGAAAGATCCAACCTTATGGGTTTATGATCCGAAATGTTGCATGGCGAAATGAGCATCCTAGCTTCTAAACCAAGGAGAAGATAGGAACTTTGAACAAGGAATCTATCTAATCGCGCAGCAATATGGCCAAGACCCATTCTTTTATTTGACCAAGTATACTTACCTTTCAAGGGCTTGATTTCGAGCAGATCCCAATCTTGCATGATGTCCTCCACCCATTCCCTCGCTGGATCCCTTACTATGATGCCACCTCTCTTCTAGGAAGAGCTTAAAGTTATATTCAGATCCCCTGCGATGATAATATTTCCTAGAGTTTCTTCCTCAGCCATGAGTTTGATTAAGTCCTAACGCTGCTTCTTTTCCCCTTCATCAACCAGCACACAAACATTAAAAGGCTTAAGGTCTCCCTTGTTTCTCGGCGTATGAATTGCATAAGCTACCAGTGAGTATTTTGCTTTCCATTGACCAATTCCAACTTGGCTTCATTCCAAAGAGCTCCCAGCCCTCCTGATGCTCCTCGGTCTAAGACAGCCTACCCTCCACTTTTTCTCCAAAGATTCATGCTTACTTGGAGGAAGATCTTCTCCTCCAATTTAGTCTCCTGGATCAATAGGATATCTGGGGTTTCTATCCTAATCAAGCTTCGCATAGCTTCTTCTTTTTTCTTGCTCCCCAACCCCCTGCAATTCTAGGAGACAATATTAATTATTTACCTTTATGAGATTGGGTGGCCCCTTTGGGGCCCTGTCCCTGACTTCTTGTATTCTTTGGTGTTTTTGCTAGAAGCTTCTCCAACATTGGCTGACTGCCTTGAAGCTTGTCTTTATATGTTTCTCACTCTCTTTTTTCCCGGTCAGACTTCCTTCCTCTTGTCGATCTGTGGGACAATGTTTGGGAGTCACCTATTTCTCCTTCCTCCTCATATTCTTTTGAATCTTGTTCTTCCTCTTCCATCTCTGTAGCCTTTCCCTTAGGGCTTACTGTTGCACTCTTGCTTTGCCTAGAGTTTTTGAGGATCTCTTTCTCATTTGCCTACTTCTATTGTTGTTATGTTTCTTGCACTTCAATTGAGGCTGAGGAAAGGGGGGGAAACGCATTCTCTTGTGCCTTTAGATGTTATCCTTGGCTACTAGAAGAAGGTTGTTGCCCTTTTCCCTTTGTAGCTCCAGGAGGGTTTGAGGGTTTGGGGTTAGCCCTTGATCTTTTGACCTGCTTCCATCCTTCTTCCTTACCTTGCACCACCTCTTCATTTTTGGTACATTTCTTGGAAAAGTGTCTGTATTCCTAACACTTGCAGCACTTGAAAGAAAGCTTCTCGTAGTCAAGTTTTTGCACATGAGTCTATCTCCCTACATTTATCTTTATAGCCTCCGGTAGCCCCACTTCTAGATCCACTTCGACACAAATCCTAGCGCAATCATATTGATCCATAGTACTTATGCGATCTATGAATTTTCCCAGCGCGTTGCCTATATGTTGGAAGGAATCCCAGTTCCAACAATGTACAGGAAGATTCGGAAGTCTTACCCACACTGGAACTGCCGGCAGAACATGTTCAGCTGGATCAAAGTCAGGAGTCCATCTGTTCAAATAGAGACCTTGAGGGCCCATAAAATAGGGCCCATTCCTGAAGATTAGATCCTTGTCTTCTTTTGAAATAAACTCGAACAGAAAATAGCCTCGCCCTAGAAAATACGAGGTGACACTTTGCTTGATTAACGGCCTCCAGTTCATGTAGATCCAAGCTTTCGTGGCTTTGGGAGAAGGCCAAAGACCAATGAACTGTTCTACCAGGGCCCTTTCCGCCAGTGACAAAGCTACCTTGATCGGCCCCTCCGAGGGAAGGGAGACCTCTGGTATATTTTCCAATTTTTTTACAAACTTCGAAGCATTCGATTTTTTCTTGGCTGGCATTGAAGCCAAAAGGGTCTTGAATGCGGCATCTTCAGCAGTAGGGGAGGACGGTAGGAACATGGGGGGAGCCTGGGACCAATGTTGCACGGAGACGCGTCCCCCAGGGTCGGGTGCGCGTACCCCTCGCACTCCACGCACCTAGGACGGGGGGGCGTTATAAAGTAATATGTAAATAGTGAGATTTAAAGTTTAAATCTTTCATAGATTAAGCTAAATATAAAATAAAATTTTAAAAAGAACTAATATCTAAGTAAAATATGTATATATCTAAAAAAACATGTAATAAGATTCTTTACTCTCATTTTAATATTTAGATTCTTAATGTGTAAATAGACTTTGTTATAATACCGTGGACCAGCACAATGGCTTACTAATACCACGTCTAAAAACCCATAACTTGCGTTCATATAACATGTGTTTATAGGACCTTTTTTTCAATTAATCTACTTAATTAGAAAGGTAGAGAAGGCATAACACATGTTTATAGGACTTTTTTTCAATTATTCTACTCAATTAGAAAGGTAGAGAAGGCTAAACTACTTTTAAGATAAATTTCAACTTTTGATATGTGAATATTACACAATATTTTAGAATATTATGTGGAAGTTAAATCCCTAACATCAACCTAATAATTATTGATAATTAAATTAATATTCTAAATTTTTATTCCAAAATCAATATATATTAACTTATTTATACAAAAGAGAAAAATAAATAAACACTATTTACTATAATTAAAAATTCATATTAATAAAAATGAAAAATAAACACCCTTCACTATTGTCAGGCCAGGCAGTAACTCCGTAAGGCAAAAATGATTTGACTATATTATTCCATCAGGTAGGTGTTTGTTATATACATGAGGGAGAGACTGTTCAGTTCATCTCCTGATGACTGTTCATATTTCTAATTTATTTATTTACATAAATTCACCCAATCACAAGGATTAGGTGTCAACATTCCCCCCTTAATCTGAAGGGATGTTGGTGAGTCCAAGTATCATTCTGAATCATGTTCAAGCTTTTCTCTTCCAAGTGGTTTGGTGAAGATGTCTGCAATTTGCTCATTTGTGGAACAATGACGGAGATGGATTGTTTTGGCCTCGAATCAGATGATATTTAGTATTGATGTGTTGCGTTCGATCATGGAATTTTGGGTTCTTGGCCAACTTTATTGCAAAGGTATTGTCAATCATGAATGGAGTTGATTGTACTTGTTTTACCTGTAAATCTTCAAGAATTTTCCTGAGCCACACAATTTCTTTTGTTGCTTCAGCTGCTGCCACGTATTTTGCTTCTGTTGTGGAATTTGCTGGAACTAATTGTTTGCGTGATCTCCAGGAGATAGCTCCTGATCCAAGACTCATAGCATATCCTGAAGTTGATACCCCAGTTTCTTTGTCTCCATCGAAGTCTGAATCAGAGTATCCAATCAAGCTGAAGTCTTCCACCTTTGTGTACTTGATTCCAAAGTCTTGAGTTCCCTTCAAGTACCTTAAAACTCTTTTTGCAGTAGACCAATGTCCCTCACAAGGCTTTTGCATAAACCTGGAGAGGGTTCCAACAGCAAACGAAATGTCTGGTCTGGTAGTAGTTAGGTAGTTGAGACTTCCTACAAGCTATCTATACTTTGTTGCATCCTCGAATTCTTTTCCTTCAATAGATGTGAGCTTTAAGTTTTGTTCCATTGGAGTAGTAAGAGGATTGCACTCTGTCATGCCAAACATGTTCAACAGATCTCCAATGTATTTCTTTTGAGAAAGAAATATGGACTTCGGATGTTGGGTTACTTCAAACCAAGATAGTAATGAACATAGCCCAAATAAGTCATTTCAAAGATTTTTCCTAATTCTTTCTTTATGGATGCAATATAACTTTCATTGTTCCCTGTCGTTAAAAGATCATCTACATATACCACAAGATATACAACTGTTTTTCCAACTTTCTTGACAAATAAAGTTGCATCATCAAGATCAAAATGATTGAAGTTGAGTTTCAGAAGATGCTCAGTTAGCTTTTCATACCAGGCTCGTGGTTCTTGTTTGAGGCCATACAAGGACTTCACAAGTTTTCATACTTTATGT
>APFE030303631.1:197140-219367 GCA_000404065.3 Pinus taeda
ATTTGATGTGTATTCTTTTCCATTATCAGTGCAAATAGACCCAATATGAGATTGTGCATCATTTTCAATCCATTTATGAAAATTCTTGAATGTTTGAAAAACATCAGATTTGTTCTTCAATAAATAAACCTAGCACATTTTGGTGTAGTCATCAATAAACATCATTATATATTTATTTCCATTTGCAGAAGGAACATGCATTGGACCACATAAATCTGAATGAATGAGTTCAAGTTTCCTATGTGCTCTTGAATGTGAATCATGAAAATACTGTTTGCTATGCTTTCTTAGAATGCAAGCACCGCATTAATTAAGTTTTCTAGGAATTGTAGGCAAACCAGCAACACCATTTTTCTTCAATAAGCGGAGACTATCATAGTTCAAATGTCCAAATCTAGCATGCCATAATAAACTTGATGGAAGTGTACTTTCTTCATGATGAGAATAGTATGAGAAATGTTGTGCATGAGAAGATGTTCCTTGCAGTTTGAGAAGCCTTTCTTATTCTATTCCCCTCATGACAAGTGAGTGGTCAGATGCTTTTCTTACCTCAATCTTGCCATCAAACATATGAATGGAGTGACCTTGCTGGCGGATGTGGACCAAGAACAACAAGTTTTTCTTGAGCTGTGGGAGATATAGAACATGATCTAGAAGAAAGTCTGGAAGACAAGGCAGTTTAAGCTTAATTGTGCCAAGCCCTGAGAGCTTGATTTTTGATTGATCTGCAAAGTATACTGCTCCATCAACATTGTCAGTGAAATCTTCAAAAAAATCTTTTCTACGAGTCATGTGGTAGGTTGCTCCTGAATCAAGCAACCAATCATT
The DNA here is from genome assembly GCA_000404065.3 of Pinus taeda. Classification (NCBI taxonomy): domain Eukaryota; kingdom Viridiplantae; phylum Streptophyta; class Pinopsida; order Pinales; family Pinaceae; genus Pinus; species Pinus taeda. Next base: position 197,969 of record APFE030303631.1, read on the forward strand.
TTTCCAAGAAGCAAGTGAAGCATTAAATAAATCTTCATTTACTCCAATGTTACATTGTGCCACAACATAGTGAGCGAATTCAGGTGCTTTACCTTTGTCTGAATCATCAGTTTTACCTTTCCATTGGTTTCTTTCTGCTCAATTTTGTCCCATGGTAGTTTGCATGTAGAGGCATCATGTGATCCATTTCTTTTGCAGCGAATACAGTGAAAATCTGCCTTTTCTCCTTGACAATGTCTGCCCCCCTACCTCTGAAATATCTTCCTCTTCCTCTTCGTCCACCTCTTCCTCTTATAGAATCTTGAGCAGGATGCTTTTCTTTATGAGCAAAGCACACAGTGTCTTTAGAAAATTCAGGAGTTGTCTTTTTTCCAAAAGCTTTCTCTCTTTCAGCAAACTTTTTCACAAGAGAGTCAAAGGTTATATATTTGAGATTTCCATTTGCTTGCAATGACTCAAGATAATTGGAGTAAGTAGGATAAAGTGCCTTGAGAAAAGCGATAAGAGGAATATCTAGCTCAACTTTAGTGGATTTGATATCATGCACTATAGATTTTATTTCAGATGCAAGAGCAAGAGGATCATTATTTTGCAGTTCAAGAGTGAAGAGTTTAATCATGAGTTGAACAACTTCAAGCGCAGAATGTGAGTCATAGAGTTTTTTCAGCTTTTGTAAGGCTTCAAAGGCAGTTGAATATGACGAAATATGGCGACTCACCTCTTCATTTACAAATGTTGCGATTAATGCATAAGCTTTGTTGTTCTTGTTTTCCCAAATGACGAGCTCTTTAGCTGAGGTAGGCTGTACTGGTTCATTGTCTCCGTCTCCGACACACACTCATTTCCATAACTCATTGAAAATGAGGCTGTGTTTTATCATCCAGGGCCATTTAGGATAGTTCTCCTTGCCAGTGAGAACTATTCCCAACATAGATATGATTGAATGCATTGTAAAATCCGAGAGTTGTAAAAGTACTTCTGCTGGCAAAAAATGTGCTTTTGTGGAGAAAAAAAAACTTATGCTGCTAAAAAAAATTAATTCTGATATCAAAGTGTATTCTAGCCCCAAACAATATATTAAACACATTGAAACGCAGAAGCGTTAACTATGTTAGTCACTTTAAAAACGGCTTTATGAAAACAACATTATGGTAGCCCAACAACGTGGTATATATGGGATATAGTCTATATGAAAACAGTAGCCACACCAAACATTATATATAGCAGCATATGTATGAAAGCAACAGTGTATTAAAACCATCCAAAACTGGAGCAGGAATAGAATACCGCTACGCCATTCATATACCATTGACCATTGAAAGGAACGCTACCACTGTCATAAAAAACTTCATTGCATATAACATTTTAATCCATTATATGCCATGTCTATCATATAAAAGGAAATGTGAAAAAATACTAACACGCATAGTGGTATACGGTTATAGTTTAAATTTCAACACCATTCAAAAGTACCATTCCGAGTGGCACCATCACTCTTCTGCTCCACCACTAGAACGAGGTCTCGGTTCTGGCCAGCAGTTTTACGAAATCTGTGGGATGAGACGAGATAGAGGCAGCGTTGTATTAACGAGCGCTCAGTGTACTAGAGTTATCAATAACATTGTGTTTGTGGTGCGTGTGTTTGCCATGCGCTCTCTCGCTTCCTCCGCGTACTCGATCTCCCTATTGTGCAGCAAATCGCTTAGGGTGCGATAGCAAGAGTGGAGAGAAATGAGATCACCAGAATGAACAGTGCTTCTTCCTTCGCCGTGAGCTTTGATAACATCAAAAACAACAGCACTGATCGTTATGGCTTGGTCGGGGGGTAGTCTTGTATTAGTTTTTTTTGGTGCTCAAATCAAATAACTTTGTTTCAATAGATAGCAAAAATATTTTCCAAGACCCCGCAATTCTTGCATCTACCCTGATATTACTAATTAATCTGTACAATGCAGAAAAGGATATTGTCATAGAAATAAACTCAGCTGGCATGAGCTTCTGGCTCTTTCAAGACAGGAAAGCTACGCTTTGCAGTGATGGTGGTGGGCATTTTGTCACTAATCAAAACAGACAATAACTATGAGCGTTTTGTATTCAGGTGGAGCAGCGACAGGACAAAAGCAGTGTAGCAAAGAATAATAATGAATAGCAGGGAAATAATGATGTGTTCAGGCTAGTGGAAATGTCAGAGTTGCCAGGCTAGCTAGTCTGCATAGGATTCAGAATACCATAGGCAGAATAGGGAGTTACAAAGCAGAGGGAAGCCAAAAATGGCGCTGGCTCTAATACCATGTCAGGCCAGGCAGTAACTCCATAAGGCAAAAATGATTCGACTATATTATTCCATCAGATAGGTGTTTGTTATATATATGAGGGAGAGACTGTTCAGTTCATCTCCCGATAACTGTTTATATTTCTAATTTATTTATTTATATAAATTCACCCAATCACAAAGATTAAGTGTCAACAACTATAATGAAAAATTCATATTAATAAAATCAAATTCTAATTTAATTTGATTGTTTATTCATGTTGTTGGAAGATTAGTTTTAAAAACAACCCTTATTTTTGGACTGGTCTTTCCAATTACACACATATTCAAGTTAAATTTCATTAAATAACATAAATTTATAATCTAATCTCATTTAAAATGGCTCAAAAGTGAGTCCGATTCGGTTAGCTCAAATGGCAGTGATCGTGGAAATGAAGTCTCACCAAACCAAAAATCTTTGGTTCAAATCTTGTGCTACCCTTCTCATAACAAGGTGAATAATAGATATATAAACATAAAAAATCAGAAAATCTTACTAAACTTACCAAAAAATACCCAAAGATAAAAAAAATACACCTTGCATTTCAAAATTGACATAAAATGGAAAAGACAAAAGTGGGGAGGTCTTCAAAAATATCCAACTAACACCTGCAAAATATTTTAAGCATTAAACTAATTCTTATGGTAAGAGTTGGCTTTGCAACGAACGTAATTGCTTGCAACAACCTTAACGATATTTGATAGGAGGATGTCACTATTAAAGAGAGGGGAACTGGTGAGAAATTTATGTTCAAGCTGACCTTAACCGACGTATTCAATGAAAAAGGATTGGGTCACGGTTTGAAAAGGATTGTCAAGGTACATTCAGCATGATGGCTATTTTATATATACATATAATATTTAAGTAAAAAATTAAGGTGACGGAAATATTTATGATGGCAAGGACAGTTATTTAAAAAAAGGTGAAATAACCATGAATGAGAGAGTTCGAAGATTTTTTTTTATGTTTTTGATTTTTTAAATATTCAATCCAAGTAAGGAATTTTTTTTAACCATATGTATGTAACTAAGTTTGTGTTTTGAATTTATTGAAAAATTATTTTAAGATATATGTTTGTTATAATTTAAAGAAGTTATAATTTTGTCTGGAAAGAAATGGAAATATTGATAAGGTTTTCAAAAATCTAATCAATTTTATTGGAAATTTTGGTCATAGTTGTCAAGTGTCAGGGTTTTAGGTGGAAATATTGATAAGGTTTTCAAAAATCTAACAAATTTTATTGGAAATTTTGGTCATAGTTGTCAAGTGTTAGGATTTTAGGTGTCCAAGGTGATTCTTCATGATGTTAAATCCATTTCCACCATCAAAAAAATGATTCAAACACTTTCAATATTGGATTTTTTGAAAAAAAAATCACCAAATTCCAACAAGGATTTCATGTCCAAGCAAAATCGTGACCTTAATAGACAACACCTACATGTTTTGATAATTATTTTTTTCAATTGGAATTTATTTTGTAATCACTTCATTCCTTTTACCTATGGATTTATTGTTTTATTTTCCATTAAAACTGATTTGGTAATCACTTCACTATTTCCACCTTATGGAGTTATTGTTGATGATCCAAACACACTTCATGGTTTTGAGGAGGGTTTCCTACACCTAGTACTTGATTTCAATGCTAAATAGACCAATCCTTACATTGCCCACCAATCCTTACGCTGCCCAACCATAAATAGAGATGTTTCATTAAGTTTAAAAAAAAAAAGTGTTCAATTTTCATAGTTCACATGCCATTCAAGATCACAAAGATTGTTGGAACAAATAAAGACATGAATAAAGTGTTATGAAGACAAATTTACCAAAATTACAAAAAAATAAGAATTGCATGTGGAAATTACTAAATATATCTTTTTCTAAGATTGAAATAAATATATCTCCATACTTATTTAAGGAAGCCAAATAAATACGGTTTCTATGATACACCAATACTTTACATAAATCCTAATAATATTAATACACCAATACTTTACATAAATCCTAATAATATTAGCTTTCGTCTTACTAGTTAAATAAATATTTTCATGGGTCATATTACATGAATACCTTATATAAATCCTAGTACTATCATACTCTTGCCTTACTAGTTAAATAAATCCTTTGTTTCCCTAGCATTGGTTCACAATGCTATTAATGGATAGTGGATTGAATACATCACCAGAGATATATAATTATTAATCAAAGTAATTTTTTGGTTAATTTTTGTTATATTTTGATTTTCTTGTGTGGTAATAAAATAATTTAGAAAATACTTTTGGTAGTAATTACATTTCATCATCCTCAAGAAGGATTAAGGCACCAGATTAAATAGAGATAATTTGTTAAACATTTTATGGTTTTGGAATATTTATGTCATCATCATTACTCTTATTCCAACTTTTAAAATTGAAGATTAAAATAAATGTGTATTATGGTTTTACAATAAGCCCATAAAACTACACTAACTAACTAACATTAGTTTAATTTCAATGTAATTGTATTTAAAAATCCATTTGTCAAGTAAAACTTAGATGTTTATGTACATAGTTTCTATTTAAAAGTAATAAATTGAAATTGAAATGAAAGATACAACACAGGTTTGCATCAACTAGGTAGTAAAATCATTATTTAAAAGTTATAAATTAAAATTGAAATAAAAGATAAGATATACATTTTCATAAGCTAGGTAGTAAAATCATTATATAGTTTCTATTTATAAATTGAAATTAACAAATAAAAAAAATTCAAAAGGCGCATACAACTAGATATTAAAATCACTATATTAAAGTTTTTGGGGTGCAGCCATCACCATACAGTCTACAAAGAGGACCCAAAATAGTCGAGTCTACCAAGGGGACAAGGGATCAACTTCAAAGGTATAGTGGTATAGGCTAAAATCAACAGTGTCATACAAGTACAAGATTAACCCAATTATCAATCCCATCAGTTACACAAAAAAAAGTGTATAAAAGATTATCGTAAGTACTCTATCAATTTGATCCCAATTTCATGTGTGTATTGTTATTTTAAATTAAAATATTTATTATTATTATAATATGTCCCACACTATATCATTAAAATTACAAGAGACACCCCAAATAGAAGTTTAAAGAAATCCATTGAAACTTTTAGATATTAAAAATCACTATATAAGTATATTCATTGAAACTTTTGGATATTAAAATCACTATATTAAAGTTCTTGGAGTGCACCAATTATTGTAATATGCAATATTGTGTAAATAAAGAGATTCAAAGTTCAAATACTTTGTGTAAATAAAGAGATTCAAAGTTCAAATACCTTAAAAGTATCTGTATTACACAGAGATTCAAAGTTCAAATCCCCCTCAAAGTATGTCAGTCTACACAAAGAGATTCAAAGTTCAAATCCCTCAAAGTATGTCAGTCTACACAAAGAGATTCAAAGTTCAAATCCCCCAAAGTATCTCAATCTATGGAGAAAAAAAGACAAGTCATATACCCAATCCCGCTAGTTACAAAAAATGAAAAACATATTATATGAAAACTTATAAAATATTATATACTAATTTCATCCATTATGCATTGTTACTCTAAATTAATATATTTATTATTATAATATATCCCACTACAGCAAATTACGTGAAACACCCAAATAAAAATTTAAAAAAAATCATTAAAACTTCTAACTCTACCCACCATTAAAGCCGTCTCTATATTCTAAAATAATATATATAATTTTATAATTTTCAAATATTTATTATTATTATAATATATCTCACACTACAGCTTTGAAATTACGTGAGACACCCGAAATAAAAGTTTTAAGGAAATTCATTGAAACTTCTAGCTCTACACACCATCAAAGACGTCTCTATATTCTAAGAAAGTACCTCATCAATGAGATCTAAGAATTTTATGATGAGATATAAAAATTTTATGATTTTCAAATATCACACGAATGGTAAGAACATTATAATTTAGTTTACTTGTTAGATGATTGGAAGGTTTTCTGGTTTATTTTCCAGTGTAAGTTAGAATTTGGTAGGGATTGGTTAGAATTACTGAGTTGTAACATGATTTAAGTATTAGGATTTTTTGGGGTGATAAATTTATATAATTAGTCAAAAATCTAGATCAACCAAGTTGCAAACTCTCCACAATTTAAGTATTAGGATTTTTCAAGGTGATAAATTCATATTATCAGTCAAAAATCCAGTTCAAACAACAAAAGACAATACTTGATCAAAAAAATTCTAAAAATTCCCACTAAAAACTCCAAGACATGTAATAGTTAAACAATGCCTAGAAACCACAATCTATTTATTAAATAGTTTGGAAGTTTTTATAGTTTATTTTCAATCTAATTTTCATAAAATCTAACAAATATTTATTAAAATTACAAATTTGAAATTTAATGATTATTTATAATTAAACAGCCTTATTTAAACAACCTTATTTCAAAAATCAAAATCAAAAAACCGCTGCACAATCCTGCAAATTCTTCTATTCAATATTGTGCTTCTCCATATTGAATGCACAATTCTGCAAATTCTTCTATGGTGCTTCCTCATATTCAATGTTATTCAATAGAATATTGTGTTTCTTCATATTCAATGTTATTCAATAGAATATTGTGTTTCTTCATATTCAATGTTAGTCAATGTTCTGCTTCTTTGTGTTTGAAGAATTCAACACCCAACTTCCAGGTACTTGTTTGTTAAGAATAGCGATTACTGCACCGATATGCATGCCAATTAATAGCAAAGGAATCATAGCTAATTTACGATAAACAACTTCCGTTGTTTCAGGCGACTTCCGTTGTTAAAGCGAAAAGAGCTAAACAATCAAGTTTGAGACGCATGTAAATTCAATACCTATGTACCTATACACATGGAAATAAATATAATAAATATTATTTAATCACAGTATTAAACACATGTAAACTCAATACCTGTACACACATGGGAATAAACATTTAATCCCAGTTTAAGGCATATGAAAATATCTGTACAGCGTACACATGGAAATAAATATTTAATCAAAAGATTACATTGAAGAATCTTTGTATACTCAAGACCTGTACACATGGGAATAAACATTTAATCCCAGTTTAAGGCATATGCAATCTCAATATCTTACAGTGTACATATGGAAATAAATATTTAATCAAAAGATTACATTGAAGAATCTTTGTATACCCACTTCCAAAAGTGCCACTCGATCTTTCCACCAGCCGACCAACCCATTAATGATAAAAGTGAGGGCAAATGTTAAAAGTGCTGGCGCACTCAGATAACGCATGAAGGGATTTGTACAGAAGGATAGGATTCAATGATAGCTCCCCATCATTAGAAGGAAGGTGGGTGATTTACATCCATTGCAAAAAATTTTAACAGCGAAATGAGATTGGTCCTGATAGCTCCCAATAATTAGAAGGAAGGTGGGTGATCTACATCCATTGCAAAATTAATCATTAGAAGGAAGGTGGGTGATTTACATCCATTGCAAAATTAATTAACAGCGAAATGAGATTGGTCCTGACGGCCATTATTTCCAACAAAACCTAGTGGAAACAAAAGGCCCCATGTAATGGCAATTAGTCTGTAAATCGCATATAGACAAAACGTTTTATGTAATGATTCAACATAAAAGTACAGGAACTATTAGAACTGTTAATTATTAAAACACAACCTTTTGACCAGATAGGATGCCAGTGCAAAGAAGCACAGATCTGGAAACTCACCCAACAGTTTTTTTTCCCTGTAGAACAATGGGAAAATTCAACTCCAAAATTTAGCCCAAGACATTTCTTTAAACTGAATCTGATACTACCACAATAGGCTTAGTCCAAAAATTAGCCCAGGATATATTTTACTGAATCTGCCACAACCCTATAGACATGCCAGTTTTCTCTAAAGCCAATCAAGACAAATCCGATTGTCCTGCCCTCAGATGTCTTCTGCTTAACTCTTCCCTTTGCATTTGCTTTTATGTGCGAGAGTGACAACATAACAAGAATCCATATCCAGTTCCTTCCTTCAACATTAAAGGAATAGAACCTTGAAATTTGCTTTTATGTACGAGAGCAACAACATAACAGGAATCCATATCCAGTTCCTTCCTTCAACATTAAAGGAATAGAACCTTGAAACCCGAGTTTAGACATCACGCGTTATGAATTTCCATGGTTTCAAAATACCTTCAGCAAAGAAACAGATATTGTTACAGAATCACCTCCCTCCCAGGTATTCAACTATATCCTGCAGGAGGCTGGAGCTTGAAATAATGTAATATAACAAATTGTTGCAGCACTTGAAACTGAATGACTTTACTAATCAATCAATGCCGCTTCCTCAAACCTCCGGACATTCTTTCTCCCGTCAAAAACCTCGGAAGATTCAGAAGTGAGTTCACTCTACTAACACCTTCTAGTGCAGACCATTCATCCTCATCAGTCACAGAGAGACATTCAGCAAGGCTTCTACGGGATTGAGACCTCTCTGGGTGCTTCAGTAAATCTGTGGTGGATGTTTCAATTATTTCTGAAACTGCTTCTGATCGATTTTTGACAACATCATTCACATTATTTCTTACAGTATTTAGACGGCCTAATCTAGGACTATTATCCTCTCCGTCTGCAGAGCACTCATCTATTTTTATTGTTCCTTCTGACAGTGTAGTGACTGGCCCTGGAATAGCCTCTTTAGGGCAAGGTTGTTCTTTTGAAGTCATCGTATCCTTACTTGCTTTTGCCTCATAAATTGAAGGAAGACCACTGAGAAAAAGGCATACTACTGCACAATCATCTACTTTGGAAGTTGGGTATTTCAGTCTCCATGCTCGAACAGCGAATTCAACTAAAGATCTGGCTGCAGTTGCTTGAGTAGGAGCTGATGCCACAATATCTACCACTTCCTTGTTAGAGAGCACATCCCATACCTATTATACAAAACAAGAATGACAAGTACAAACATCAGAAGCCATCTAAAACAAAATTCAATGCCTGCAAAGGGCACATGTATGATGTGAATGGTAAATAGTCTGTATTCCAAAATTCAATTGCTGCAAGGCGCACATGTTTATGGTGAATGGTAAAAGTTTGCAAAGTTTATAAGCCCAAATTCAATGCTTCCAGAGAAGACATGTGAATGGTAAAAGCTTGTAGTGTTTATAAACCAAAATCAATGCCTGCAAAGGAAACACGTGAATGGCAGAAATCTGTAATGTTTAAGAGCCAGCAATCAATGACTATGCCACATGTGAATCATATATGTCTGTAATGTTTATAAGGCAAAAATAAATGCTTGCAAGTTTTAGGGTTAATGACTTGGTTAATACAATAACCGGGATATTTTGGATATTCTCTTTTAAACATCTATATTTTCTTTGCAGATAAGGCGAAGTTGAGAATGAGGTGCGAAAAGAGGTGCTAATGTCGGCTAACTTTACAGTAGGAACATCCAAACATGGAGTATTGATAGTATCCGTAGAAATTGAGGTAAATAGTGTTAAGATTTAGAGCATAAGCAAGAATAGCATACATAGAATTTAGGTAAATAGCGTTAAGAATTGTAGCATAAGCAAGACAGGAGAGGCAAATGGTAGAAAAGGCCTCAAGTCATTTTCCACGCACTATTGATTTCTTGATATAAATTTTTATTGCATTAATTGAACCATTCTAAATCTGCATATCAATATCAATATGGTTTCAGAGTTTGTGATTGTTTAGGGACTGACAATCTAACAAAAAGTAGCCAAGCTGCAGAATTTTTAATAACCTTCTCACATGGAGCTTGAGGTAAATGTCAACCTAGCTGCAGAACTGTTTTTTAGAAATTATATTGCAACACTTACTCCACCCCATAGATCTTACAGGATCTCTAGAGACTAACTAAAAAAATAGTTTATTCTATTCTACTCTTTAGTTAGTTTGGTTCAATACGCAGTCAAGGGCAATGTTTGCTCATTGAAACTATGGTCACCCCCTATTATTCTCGTTTACCAGGCATACTATTCAACAAAATGAACTGAAAAATAAATGCCCTGGGAAAAAGGAACAAATATTATATACCCACCCCATCAGTGGCCAGTACAATGAACTCGTCGCTTTCTGTGAGACGACGGTACGAAATATCAGGCACGGCAATAAGACCGAAATCCTTTAGACAGAAATCTCCAAATGCTCTTGCCATTGCCAGACCAGGAGAGTCGTCATGGGGTAACCACACCCGTGCCACGTCAGGCTCATCTTGCAGTGCAAAAACCCTTCCTTTGAATTGTTTAATCCTCTCAGCTTCCTCTAAAAAAAGAACAACCAAAATAACAAAAACAAATAAAATAGTTAAATTAAAAATCATAACCCTTGAAAAAATACTCTTTGTGCATATATAAGATCAGAAAAGGGTTTTGCCATTTCTTTCTCTTTGCCAGTAAACACCTGCCAAGACAGGTTGTTCTTTCCATGCGTCATTCATTAATTAAAATGGAAGAACATATAAAGCAGTTGCAGTAGCAGAAGCAGAGAATATGAGGAGGACCTACTTGGCAGATTGGGCTTCAAATCCACAGTCAACTGCACTGCTTTCAGGGAATTATCATCATCTCTCGTGCCCAGAACTGCTCGCGAGTCTCCTACGTTAGCCATCACCAGGTCTTCTCCCTGGAATTTAAAAAAAATTGGCATTAAACACCAAGTAATACAAAACTGCCGAAGATTGAAGTCCAGAGAATCGAACAAGAAAATCCAAAACATTAAGAAGGGAGAAGATTTTATAGTATGAGCAATTGCAAGAAGCCAAAGATATGCATATCCTATATCTGTTGTTTCACCTCACAACATATAACCCAGAGGGGAACGCCAAGCATGCAATCATATTCAGCATCCTCCCAGGACTAATCAACCATAATCAATTATTAAGCTAGTAGAGGACACCATTTTCTTGTGATAGTAGAGAACACCATTTTCCTGTGGCTGTTTGTTATCACCCTAAACAAATCAACCATTAAACTAATAGAAAATACCCTCCTCTCTCTTGTGAGGACCACAAATCACACAAAGAAAAAAGAACAATAATCAAAAAGAAAAGATAAATAATATAAAAAGATATCGCAGATTATGAATCACAGGAATGGCTTGACAAATACAACACACACAACTAACTCCTTTCTTTTCTCTCTGTCCTTCGCAGTCCCACAATGAGGAAGTCCGAACTAGTCGTAGGAAGGCTGAGGAAGTAAATATACTCATCCTCGCTCAATACCTCAACTATTATGCTAATGAGATATAACCCTTATATTAATAGGATAAACCTCTATTACGACTGGATCTCATTCAGAGACCTTAGGAGACACAGACAGAATGGAATAATGTTGAAAGAAATCCCAATTCTGAATTTGGAAAATGGCTTAAGCAGACAGCTTCTTAGAGGGATATGCCCAAAATAGTGTTAAACACAATATCTAGATAAACACCACCAAAACCATCTAGGCCGCCATGATAATAACGGAGTTAGGATACAATCGCATCAATCAGAGGAAACTTAAACTAAATCTATACCTGTTTTAAAAGAGTCACAGCGGTGGTTCCGCTGCAGAAGCAATCAATGGTGGGATGAAACCTGAGCTCCTTATCCATAACCTTAAAGGCTTTGAGAAAGGATTCTTTCCACGCAGTGAGCATATCAGGGGCTTTCTCCGCAAGGCTCTCTGTGTCTTCTCCTTCGGCTTCTTTCCATTCCTCATCCATGGTTATAGAAGCTGTTTCATCCGAATTGATGCTTCCCACTGCGGTACCAGCTTCTCGTATATTGCTATTGCCCTCATCGCCTCTGGTTATGGCTTCCCAATGGGAACACAGCTTCGAGGGCAGCGAGTCCCTGACTCTTTTCGCAACCAAGTGACCATAAGGCCCATGCCCATCGAATACTCCGCAGAAAACAGTGTCCTTGTTCGACCCAAATTCCTGCAAAATCATTACAAAGAATTAAAACAGAACCAAGATCCACTTCAACTCGGATCTATCAAATATTATAACTTTGAACTACAACGAGGTCTCGAGTTCAAACCTCCCAAACAACCATGGCATCCTGATTAGTCCCCTTTCTACCCTGCTGAGTAAACATACATGCAATATTACTTGACCCACTCATACACATCCTGCCAGGAATCCTGGCCAAATAGGCATCAGTTTGAGCCTCAGCAGCAGCAGCTAGAAGAGAAGTTTTGTTCCTCCTGTCCCTCTTTTTAGCACTGGAAGTCGCACAAGAACCATTGCAGCAGCCATACGAGGAGCCTCCTCCATCCGTAGAAAGACAGGACCCCATTCTCAGGGCCCTGATGATCTCCAATAAACACTCCACCACGAAAGATTTATTCTTTTCTTTCTTCACTTTCCCCCTGCTCCTCCGCTCGATCAGCAATGGCCGCCAGACATTTCTTCCAACCACGTCACAACTACCTACCTACTACTTAAGAAACCATCCAACAAACTGACAGACAATGGACTGGAAGTTCTTGTTGGCCAGGGGTGATAAGTTCGAACCTCGCAACTTCCAGAATCCAATCCCATCCAATACACCATTGCTCTTTGACAGAGACAGGCTCGGCACTGTAGAAACAAACAGATAAAGATGTACAGAAGAAGCAATAGCACAACAGCCAAACTCTGGTTAAGAGGGGGAGACAGTGGGAAAGCACATATTATTATAACCAATAATTTAATAAATGAATCATGATAACACTATTAATGGACCCGTGTGGTGGAGGACTAGTGCACGGACGTTTTAACTACAATTTTAATGCCACCAGTCCACGTGGCATTTCCACACCACCACCACTACCTAACACCGATTCTATATCCACTACTTCTCGCTAAATGCACCATTTCTTTGAATCTATTTTTAGGAAATTGTATTTATCCCTTCCAATATAGAGAAATGGGAACGAGATAGTTAAATATAACCAAAATCCACTCCGATAAACCCGAGGGTTAAAATACCCATTCTCTAAATTGGCGGTTTGAATTTGTTATTTCTTTTTAATAAAATAAAATACTGATAGGTTTTTTATCTTATTTTAAAGTGGAAGTGTTAGGTCGCCCACAACACGCCTTTCTAAAGCGGTTTTTGTGAAAAAAAAAAATGTGGTGAACTGCTCTCGTTGATTCACATCAACTGAACGGCTGCGGTACCAACATCGACATCAAGATACACCAACCTTTCAAACAATTTTTTTCAAAGATTCTCCCGTCTTTCGAACTTTCTGTTCTTTCTTACCGAAATAAGAATTATATTCGAAACACCGCATACCTTATCGAGACATTTCTCAAACTCACGCTAGCCTTCCTAGACTCTAAGATGCCCAAACCACACAACCCGCGCACAATGGGTTAGGAACAAACAGAAAAGTTATGAATTAAAAGTTTTGTATGAAGTTCAAGTTTTATTAGCACAGTTAGTTGAGGATGGGTTTTATTAGCAAAGTGACCCAAGATCCAATCTCTCCGAAGTTGTTGAGCCTATGCTAAGGGAGGATACCCACTAAAATCCAGTCACCATAGGGTTAGTGGGCACCTAGGCCAAGTACAATCCCCGGTAACTTTGATAGTTTAGATGCCCTCACGGGTCAAGCAATAGAGGGAACTTGACAAACAAACAAAACAAGTTTTGTGTGAAGTTTTTTTACTTCATTTCTAGTTATGTGGTATTAGGGTTTTGACCAACTTTTATTTTTAATTTAGTTATGTGTTACAACAAGTTTTATCAATTTTTGTTTTGGGCTATGTGGTATTATTAGTGGACCAATTTACATTTAATATAATTGGATTATGTTTCTTCATTTAAGGTTTTTTAATAAAGCTTTGACCAACTTCCATTTAATACACTTAGACTATGTTTTTTCGATAAAGTTTTTCAATAACTTACATTTAATGCAATTAGACTAAGGTTTTTCAATAAAAGTTTGACCAACCTACATTTAATATAAGTAGACTATGTCTCTTCACTTGAGGTTTGTCAATAGCTTCTTTAAATTAAGTTACAATATATTAAATGAACAATTAACTCTAATGCAACCAAGTTCATCCCTTTCATAGGGTATTGCCCAACTTTTATTTTTAGTTAGGTTGTGTTACTACAAGTTTGATCAATTTCCATTTTTGGTTATGTGGTATTACTAGTGGACCAACTTACATTTAATATAATTGGATTGTGTTTCTTCATTTAAGGTTTTTTAGTAAAGCTTTGACCAACTTACATTTAATACAGTTAGACTATGTTTTTCACTTAAGGTTTTTCAATAACTTACATTTAATACAATTAGACTATGTTTCTTCGCTTAAGGTTTTCAATAAAAGTTTGACCAACTTACATTTAATATAATTAGATTATGTCTCTTCACTTGAGGTTTGCAAGTAGCTTCTTCAAATTAAGTTACAATATATTAGATGAACAATTAACCCTAATGCAACCAAGTTCATCCCATAGGCACACATACAACTATAATCTTAAAAAATTCCAGCAATGTTTAGCCAATATTTCAATACTTAGCCAACAACGGGCAAAGCAAGGAACATAACATTCATCCAAATAAAGCAACCACAATAATTAAGTATAGGCTAATGCCATTGTTTATCTAAAGAATGTTATTGTACAATAGAGGAACACACACAATTGTTTGTGGTTCATTTACAAATTACAATTGCGCAAGGCATCACCGCATTATGAACTATTAATCCAACCCCTAAAGCAACCATAGACCTACCTCTTGCAAGTCTTATATTCTTCTTCTTTTAATTCAGCGAATGCATTTCATGCTACTATGTCAATCCCTAAATATAGCAGAAACCATAGAGCTTTTTTACACGTGTGTAAATGACCAATGCATCTTCCATGCATTGCACCTTTGAGGCATCCTCCTTTTTATATGAGTCAGTTGCGGTACCAACATCGACATCAGAAACACCAATCTTTCAAACATTTATTTCAAAGATTCTCCCATCTTTGGCACTTTATATTCTTCCTTTTTCCCTAAGGAAGTGAGAATTGTATTTGAACATACCTTATCAAGGCATTTCTCAAACTCACGTTAGTCTTCCTAGACTCAATACGTTCAAACCACATAACCCATGCACAATGGGTTAGCACACAATCCCCCAAAAAAAAAGGTGTTATGGAATTAAAAGTTTTGTTTGAAATTCCCTGCTTCATTTTTGGTTATGTGATATTATGGCTTTGATCCACTTAAATAATATATTAGTTATGTGGTACTACAATTTTGACCAATTTTCATTTTTGGTTATATGATACTATTTGTTAGGGTCCCACCCTAACCCCCTTATTCATGTCATGGGATCACGTCATAGTCAAGAGTCAATAAAGCCCATATTAATATTTGTAAGTGGTTAACCCGCAATTAATGAAAGGACCACAGTTAGTTACAAATGGGCGGTAGTATTAAATGGGCGGTAGTATTAGATAGATGGTATTAATAAAACCCACGGTATTGACCCGTTGTATTGCATGTATGAGTCATATATAAAGGATAGAGACTCCCTGCGAGGAGTATCGTGTCTTGTTTTGTAATCGAGCTCTGCTCTATTGGAGGTTGCCCCCTCAAAGAGGCTTGTGAACATTTCTCTCTGAGTAATAAAATCATTGCTATTCTGTGTTCTGGGTATATTTTCTTTGCATATTCTGTGTTCTGGGTATTTTTCTCGCATATTCTCTGTTTGGTATTGCTTTGCAGGTTAAGAAGCATAACACTATGGGTTGTACTAATTTACATTTAATATGATTAGACTATGTCTCTTCACTTAAGGTTTTCCATTTAATACGATTAGACTATGTATCTTCAGTTAAGGTTTTTCAATAAAGGTTTGACCAACTTACATTTAATATAATTAAACTATGTCTTTTCACTTAATGTTTGTTAGTAGCTTCAAGTTATGTTATAATATATGAGATGCACAATTAACTCCAACACAACCAAGTTCATCCAATAATAGGCATACATCCAACTATAATCTTAAAACATTCCAGTAAGCTTAGCCAATATTTTAATGTATAGCCAACACCAAGCAAAGCAAGGAACATAACATTCATCCAAATAAGACAGCAACAATACACAAGTATAGGATATTTTATTTATTTATCTAGAGAATGTTATTCTATAATAGAGAAATGTAGTCAATTTCCTATGGCTCATTTACAAACTAAAATTGCACAAGGCACCACTGCATCATGAACTAGAAATCCAACCCCTAACGCAACCATAAACCTACCTTTTGCAAGTCTTTTCTTCTTCTTCTTTTCCTATAAAAGGGCTTCTTGCCCCCAAATCCAATTCATTTGCATCATGAGCTGTTGGAGAATTTGAAGAGGAGGAGAAGGCCCTAAATCTTGAGGAGATCGTAGCGAACAAACTAACTGTCGAAATTTGGATTTGTGAGTTTCAGGTTGGTGGCCTTACTTGTCTAAAAATAACCTTAATGCTTCTTAGAAGGATGGTTCCTGGTGAAGAATCAAGGTAAGAGAGGAATACAGGAATGAACTACTAGAGAAGGTCTAGGATCATCCCTACCCACGAAGTCAAATATGGGCACTGGGTGGTAAGTGTGGTATCACATAAAGTAGAATATTTGGAGATATGGTATCAATGATCTATAATATGTGATGTGTATATGGCTCTCCGGAGAGGCTGGTAGGACAAACTATCCAAGGAATGAAATGATAATCGACCTAATCCGGATTTTGGGAGGAGACCCCCAAGATCTAAAAGATTGAAATGGATCTTGGGAGGAGAGACCGCCAAGATCTGAAAACTTGCAATGGATCTTGGGGGAAAGGCCCCCAAGATCTGAAAACTTGAAATTACCAAAAGAAAAATATGAGAATGCCCAATAAACAAAACCATAAAGAAACTTTTATATTAAAACCCAAGTGGAAATAAACCAACTAGGGCAATGGTAGCTTATCTCTAAGAAGAGATGTGGCGGCTACATGCCTCTGAATTGTTCTGAACTGTAAAGGCTACGTTGTGGCGGACAATCTGTCCTTTTACAAAATGTGACTTGTTACTTATAGTATTTTTCAGTTACAATACCACGGGTCAATTCCATGGGTGAATGAATACTATGGGTGGATTTTACAATACCACGGGCAGATGCCATTTACAATACCATGGGTAAATTCCATGGGTCGATGAATAATATGGGTGGATGAGTACCATGGGTTAATGCTAATTTCCATTCAGATCATTCCTCCCTCCTTAAGAAGCAATGGTCCCCATTGTGTAAAGTTCCCTCCTGCAAAGCCTTTGTTGAATATGAAGAGCCACTGAAGATAAGGGTTTTATGTGGTTAACCCAAACCCTGATAAACAAAGATCCGAGGATAGAGATACCCTGTAATGCTTGTGACCAACTGTGATTCTGACAGTGTGCAGCCTGGCAAATGGACTTCGATAAAGTGTGGGTTTGTGGATGACCCATAACTATGACGAACGAAGATCCGAGGATAGAGATACCCTGTAATGCTTGTGATCAACTGTGATACTGACAGTGTGCGGCCTAGCAAATGGACTTCGATGAAGTGTGTGTTACACTGAATTTTGTCACCTTGACTATCTGTAGTTATATGGCCCCATCAATAGCCATATTGTCCTCTTTGTCAAGCCCCATACCTCTGCTCTTCATGTCAAAACTTCAAAAAGAGAGAAAGTCACTTGAAAACATGTTTATCTCTGGGTACACAGGTTCTCTCTACCTTGCCTGCGTGTACGCACTCCAAATACATTAGACCTGCGTAGTAATACGCTCTGTAAGCTAAAGCTAGGGTGTGTACCCCTGTAAAGGTTAAAAGGCGCAAGTTTCATCTTTAAAAAGTTACTTGTGGTCACTTCTAGAGCCTTCTAGAAGAGTTTTTGACGTGTATTGAGCGCCTCCAGATGGTTCATGCACCCTATGATAGAGGAGCTTATCCCATCAAGAGAGGAGCTACCCCATCCAAAAGAGGGAGTATCCCATTGATGTTGGAACTGAATAACCTCCTCTAGAATACTATAAATACAGGCATTGGGCCAGAGGAGGGGAGGTTGAAAGCTGAACATTCTAAAGGGTAAATGCTGCTGGAATTAGGACTTCCATTTGTTGACTTGTGAGGAGAGATCACTATCCTTCCTTGTTGCCATATTGGGAGTGGTGAGCTTGTCAAAGTAGAGGAAATCTCTTGCTGGACCCTGGGAGGAGCTTGCACAACACCAAGGCTCAGGTTGTAATGGTTCCTTTGATTATTTAATACAAATAAGTCCATTCTTCTCAGTGATTTGTTAATGAATTATTTCATGTATTCCTTGGTCAATATGATAGATATATTTTGTTTTATAATGAATATTTAGATGTTATGTGATCGTTTGCTTTGTTAGTGTATGCAGGTCTGAAAGTGAAGGAGGAGCTCATCTAGATCGGCAAGGCTGGACTGCTACAACAAGCGTGGGACCTAAGGTAAGATCGAAAACATTTGAATTCTCATAGAATGATGTATATCTAGAGAAGGATAGCTCTTGTTTGGTTTGTTTGTCATTAGAGAGTCTTAGACTCCTAGGAAGGTTGGATTTGTCCGCAAATATAACTCATTCCGTGTGACAAATTGGCGACTCCACTGGGGAACCCATTGTTGGGTATGATTTTTTCCTTTGTTTGATACTTTGATTTGAGAAACTCTGATTTCTTTCTAGTTTTTGACTTATTGACTGTGAATTTGGGTGGAATAGCTTAGGGTTGAGTTAGTTTTTATTTTTCTTGATTTTGAGAGAAGTACGCACCCTCTGCGTTAGGTACAGTGCGTACTTGTACGCACTTTTTCTTTGTACACAGAGCGTGGTCGCACCTGTTCCAACAGGCTGCCTGCGTACCCCTGTCAAAATCTTAGAAATTTTCAATTTTTTCCTTTTTTCCCATTAGATTTTGTTTATAGTTTATTTATTGCTGCCCAGATCCATTGGTTACCTGTCAGAAGCTTTCATCTTGGCTAATTTCATTGGCATTCCTGCTTTAAGCTTTCATCAATTGGGTGTTTTGAGTCTCTTTTTTGAGAAATTCTAAATTTGATTTCCTTTGGTCATTACTTGGAGGTTTGTCTCAGTCTTTTCACAATTTTGCATCTTTTTGCTTCTGTTTTTGCAAAAAAAATTCCCCCTCATTCGCCGGGGGGGGCTAAATTGTGTATGAGTGTTAATCACCTTTGAGTGTTTTTATTTTTCGATCTTTGGAACTCTCACCCAATTTTCTCGACTTGCACTTGATTGGTTCTTAGATTACATTAGAGTCATCTTGTGTTTGAGAATTCTCTTGCATAGATCACATTTGCATAATTAGAATTCTCCTTTTCGGATTATGAATGAAAAATGTGCATAGATTATATTTGCATACTTTTCAAGTGAATTGTGCATAGATTACAATTGCATAGTTTACATTCTGAAAAATCATTCGTAGATTTAGATCGGTTTTCCTTGATTTGAATTTACACAAAAATAAAAAAATAAAAAAAGTTCTGAAATTGATTTGCATTAGTTTATCTTGATGAAATTAGTGCATTAGAGAATTTGTTATATTTTCTCTTAGTGATCAATTTTTTGCATTGTTGGAAGTGAATGGAAACTCTCTCCTTCCTTTAATTAGGATTCATCGAATTGAAAAGATTACATTATCATATTTGATTGCATTCAGTTGAGTCGGGTCATGACACCATTGGTTTCATATCCATTTTCCGCTTTGCGTAATAACAGCCTTAATAACACAGCGCTTAATTAAAATTCATCTAGTAATTTTTACATTTCTAGGGCTCTAAAGCACCAACATAGATCAGGCTAGGGTCTTGGAGTAGGTGAGTACTTAACTCTCCAAGACTATTAAAACAAACAGATAGCTTATCTTGAGATAGAATAAATCCAGCTGTTACATTTGTATTCTGGGAAAGCTCCTCTTAAAGGAGAAGCACGAGCTCGTGTCCGAACCAGTGAGGGGATCAATCCTCCCTCGTTGGGAACGACGCCAGACACGCACTTATTACAAACGGTAAACCTCAAATTGAGGAGCCAGGGGATCACTTATCGGTAAACCTTGGATTGACCATTGTCAAGGAGACGGTAAGGGGATTGAGCTTGTTACTCTGCCCTTGCTTGCTGTCGGAGTGTAGACTATTCCCCCAGGTATATTTGTTGTTGTTGGTGACCTTAGTGGCCATAATCTTAGGATTCTACCCAAGGTGACGGTGACGGGAAGATCCCACTATACCTGGAGCAGACGTCAGCTAGACTCACTTGGATTTTCTGGGGGTTTCACTTCACTCGAGACGGTTAAAGTGGAGGAACTTGGTCCAGTCTATTCATTAAGAAGGTTGCCGGGGTAACTATTCCACCCGCTATTTCTGTACTGAATCCTACGAGGTTGGATTTCATCACCAACTAGTGTTTTTGGTCCGGAAGCTACTGTTTGTGTTTGGTTTGACACCCTAGATTCTTTAGGCGTATGTTCACAATTGATTGGTTCTTTAGCGACTTTAGGTGTTTTTCTTGAGATTTTACTTTGTTTTTGTGTGTAGTAGTTAAAAGTAAAGTTTTTAGTTGTGGCTGAATCACCGAGACGCTCCCGTAGACTTCGGGGCGAGTCTCCTGAAGTTGTTAGTTTGGCCGATATATTGAGGCGAGGCCGTAGAGCATGGGGTGCACCTCCTGAAGAGGACCGGCCTTATTACGAAGGATTAAAAATCTTTGTAACTCCTGGTGGCAGTAGAATAATTTCACCTAAATAAGGAGAATCTTCATTGGTAGTCCACCCAGATTACCAAAGTCTAGAAATAGGATACGATCCTGAAGTTGTTGAGGTTTCCGAACTTACTGGTAGTGTTACATCTGCCGGTGATATAGGTGAAGAACCTCAAATATCCGAACCTGTTACTCCATCTTCTAGTGTTCCTGGTTCACCTAAGGTAGAAAGAGTTATCACCGAAAATCTCCCTTCTGGATTGATTTCTATTGAAGAACTCGCCCCAGAAGAAGATCTAGGCGCTTCTTATCTTGAAGAAGATATACCTGCTCTCGATCTCAGAGAGC